>VOMN01050943.1:0-25076 GCA_014899125.1 Orchestia grillus | reverse complement strand
CGTGTTTTTATTTGAAAGTGTCTGTGCATTCAGAAAAAAATTTGCCCTTCGTAGTACGATTCAAATATTTCTAAAACATTATCTCATCATTTGGCAACGACAAGAGGAAAGGTCTTCGTTATCATAAAAATGCAGTTTTGTAGTTAAAACTTGAAAATGATTTAATAACATATTTACTTCTTTTAAGGAGTGGTTGACTGCTCTCTCGAAATGCCCTAAAAATGATATTTGTGGTTAGTCGAACCTTTAATTAAACAAACTAAGACGCCAACATCTTAAATATTGAAAACATTTAAGCTAGCCTCCATTCAGTGGAAAAACTTTCAGGTTAGAAAAGCGGCAAGTTTTACATCAGCCCTTGCTGTGTCCTATGGCTGGCATTCATTGTTCAGATGCTTCACTGGGGTCCTATGGTAGTTTAAATTGAAATACTTGAATAAAGCCCAATACTCGTACTGATGATTCATGATTATGAAAACTTTTTGTAGCCTTTTCAGCTGTCATATGCAACTATCGCTGTTAAAAAGTTCATTGCACATCAATAGAATTTTAGAAGAAAAAACTTACGACAGTTACGTGTATTATTATCAACTGACACTTCAGAAACTATAGGTCTCACCCATTCCAAACGGTAAACTAACATTGCTGTGGCTTTCACCAAGAATGGAAAACAATCAAGAAAGAGGTATAACTTTTCCTGCACAGCCCAAGCTCTGTCCACAGTGGACCCTTCGATCAATGATTTCGAGACAGTCTTCCTCAAGCATCCACCAACCTCCCTCAAAAACAAGCTGGCGTGCAGCGTCTCCAGTGAAAACGAGTTCGCGTCCATATGAAAAATTATATAAGAGATCAAAGATCAGTATTCGCGATATTGATTGGTCTGGTGCATATTGTTTTGTACCTACCTTGAAGGATTACTTCAATTGTTATCGTCAAAGACGGCTATACCTATCATTTTACTCCAGCATTGATGCGTTCATTCATCGTTCCTGGCCCCCAAATGAGGTGCTTAGTAACATGCATTCAAGTCTTCTCTGTTGGCTAAGCCATTTGCAATACTGAGATATATCTCCTGGTGAAGCCACTTGAATTAAACCCACACAACGTTCCCCACAGCAGATTGAAGAGAGCTGGATGAAGTGAAGGATCAAGCGTGACTACAACTAGTTAGGTAAAACTTGTAACGCAAAGAATTTTAACCTATGAAAGACCATGATCCCCATATCAAAAGACTGCTTAATTAATTTACAGCAGAACACTCAAAAGGATTAGGTAACATTGAAATATACATAAGAATTATTGATATTTCAATTTCTGCTCGCGAAACTCTTACTAGATTCCTATCTAAATAAATACTAGCAAAATTATATATACGTTCGAATGATTTTGATTTTTTTTTAAGTCAATACCTATCATACTAACGTTTTAAAGATGTACAAGGAATCTAGTACAGCCAAATCAAACCTGTTCCAATAGGCTACATAGCTGAAGTCTTCGTTACTGAAGTGATGGTTTGTATCTGCAGCATGATTGCGAGGTGCTGATATATGCTTGTTAAGAAGGAGTGGACGAGTATAAAATTGAATTGAAATTGTTCATAACACTAAAAATAAGACTTTAAAGTGGCGCTTTAAGGAGCGAATTTATGTTGATGTATATTCTTGGCACAAGCTATATTCTACGCACAGATGGCTGGCGGTCTTCTAAAGGCGAGGTGCTGCGTTCCATACATGAACTTGTAAAAGCACTGGAAATATTCTTCAAGGAAGGAAAAGTGAAAGATTCTTTGAATTTCTACAATGCAAGTTTTAGGTATCAAAACTTAAATATTGAACAAAGATATTCGCTCACCTCAATAACATCACACTAGTATGCAAGCAAGAGAATAAAACTTCCGCGCGTCTACTGATACATAAGATTGCTGCTTCGGGAATGAAAGTTGAAATACGGAAAAATACAGCTGAATGCAGTAACATAGAAATAATTCCTTTACCAAGTAAATTCCTCTCAGAATAAATTACTTTTATTGCGTTTGAAAATTCATCAATATAAGAAGAGAAAATACTTTCTTTTCATCCTTGAACATGGATCTGCTCTGCATTGAATTGCGAAAAATCCCCAACTTTATTCCTGCCACTCATAGAATGAGAGTAAAAAAGATTTCAAAGCGTGGCCGAAACTGGAGCAGCTGAAATTTTATTTTGAAGCCCATCCAAAAATATTTCATGTAATTTAGATCTGGAAATTAGTGAAGAAGCATTAGCATCAATATCACGTGATACAGCTTAACAAAGTGCCTATTGATAGTTTTGCATTGATTTCAAGAAAGAATATCCTTCAGCCGCAAAAAAGTCATATGTGTTCTGATGAAGTTTTGGTCGTCTTACACCCATATGCGGGTTGGAATTTTCACTCATAAACAATATAAAATCCAATAAAAACATTTCTTAGCATTGAGGACGAAATAAAGGTATGTCTTTCTAGCGTCCAGCCCAACACCAAACGCGTAGCAAAACAACATAGAGCTCCACTGTCCCATCTGTAACTTCGCACCTACTTATTTAATTGGAAGTAGGTACCTGTAATTTCGTTGAGTTAAATTTTATTTATATGCTATCACAACATTCTAAGATGTTATACGGCTGTGGTAATAAATGTGTAAAGTTACCAAGTTAAATTATTAATTGGGTTAGCTTGCAATTCCCTGGCCACATGGAATGCGGTCTCGAGAGAGCGTCGAATAAGGACCATAAAGGGTGGACTAACGAGAACGAAGAGTCCATGTGAAAGATGCGTTTTTACACAAGATCCCCTGCGCATTGAAACAGCAAGTCAAGAATGAAGAGAACGCAAAGGCAAAGAAGAGATAGCGAAGAAAGTGGGAAAACTGAAAGAAGCAAAGAGGCCGGGAAAGATAAAAGATCCAAAGGCCTGGCCATAGGTGATGTAACCTAGCAGAACCCCCTGTGGTCACTAGCTTATATAGCATGCGACAAAACAACGTAAATAACCTAACCCATTTGCCTTTCCTATGCTCCCTGAAAGATTAATAAATTGACAAACCAACTTTCATACTAAGAATCGAGCTGAAATTTCAGAAAATGTATCTTCGTGAATATCCCGTACTATATTTCGTGGGACGTTCTATTCTCAAAAAGCAGCTTAAATATACACTAACTAACTAGAAGAACTAGCAGTAGAAAATGATCAGAAATTCAGTACTAATTGTACCTATAGTTAAAAAACGCGATTGGCACCTTACTGCTTTATGGTAAAACATAGTTTACCGAAGGAACATGAATGCCAGAGTGAATTGGTTTGTGAAATTTCATTAACTAACTACTAAGTTTGAAAGTGTTGGGCCTTCAAGGTAACAAGAATGAGCAAATGAACAATTGCACGTGTTCAAATCTAATACTAATAAGGACACTCGTGCAAAAATTTATTCCTGTACAGGTTTCGTGGCATGCTCAAATCCAGTCAGACAATTGGAGAGGGAGGCACGTTCGTCTTCGCTGGAAATGCGTTTCATTTGAACAATACTTATTCCAAGAACAATTGATTATCAACGTGTTACGAACCTATATCTTAATTCACCTAACTAGGCTCTAGTTGCGTTGGAACACTCATGTTCGAAGATATTTTCTGAAATCAGTTTTCATGTATCATAACTACGGCGAAATGTTACTGATATCCAAGATTGAAATGCTCAGGCAAATTCCAAGTAGGGAGTCTATTTTCGAATATACTGGAAACCTGCTTGCATCAGAAGGATATGAAAGTACTTCTTATGATTGATGAGCATTCAAAGATTTCTACAATGAGCGATTATTATCTTGCTACGCTCATGCCAAAATGAACTCATGCCAAAGTTTGGTCATGCCAAAACGAACGTATGATGTGGAAGGCTACAGGTATAGCTTGCTATAAATAACTGGGTAAAAACTGGTAAAATGTTGACCAAATACACAAATTGAGCAAGAATAACGGCATGTAAAGTCATAATAGCAAAAGTTCTAACCTGACGTCTAAAAGTTATACTACAAACATAGAAAATATCAAGAAAGATCAGCTGAGCCAGGTTTGAAGATTTTGCTCAAAAGGTATGACATGGAGCAATAACTGACTGAGCTGGTTGGATCACACGTCAATGACAATCGTAGTATCTTTACATGAAAAATTAAACAAATGTAAAGCATTAAATTATATTCTCAGGGCTTGATTACCGTTTCCAACACTGATTACGACCATCGCAAATTTATTGAAGATTTCGTTTGAGCGGCACCACTAGAGTACAAATTTCGTGTTTTTGTCTCAGTCCAGACAGACGGTATGAAGAACGGTCAACATCGCATACACACGCGAGAAGAGAAATGGAAGGAATAACCGTGGAAATATTCGGTGATATTAAGCGTTGTTCTTTCTTCTCTCCTTGGGAGACGGAGAGGGAGAGAATTCAAGATATAAGGAACGGGGTTGAAATAAACAGAATAAAGTCTTTCAACCCGCATTCCTAATTTCACTAAAAAGCTGAAAGACACAGCTCAGGAGCGCTTGTTTTCACAGACATCGATGGAGACAGGAACGACTAGAAAAAACTAAGTTAACACATTGACTTTCAACTGCTACTTATGTCTACTAAATGTAACGCTTAGTACACGCAATGATGCACATAAATGCTAATCGTTAGTAACAGGTCAACAGAGTTCAAAAATCCTATCAAGTTCCCCGAAAGCTGCACGTCCCAAACATGAGGTCAAGTACAATTCACTTCGACTTGTTCTTTTGATGTAGCAAAAGTTGGTGGGCTCTGTAGCGCGAGTGGTAGCATGCTTGCCTCTAAACTAGGCGACCCATGGTATAAGACCCCGCGGCGGAGCTTCTCCCTCGGGAAAGGAAGATTAAATGCGACGTGCCCTAATGGGCGGCACCTCAGTGTGGCTTGGGACTTGGTGCCAGAACTCATCTCAGGGTGGGGATAAACAAATAAGGAGTAACATCATAAAATACATCGCTACACACGAAGGCAAGAAAACGCGTTTTCTTGCCCGCGTTTTCTTGCCCAAGGCAAGAAAACGCGGAAATAAGGCAGCAGGTGCACTACAAGAATGAATCTACAAAAGTTTCAAGTGTATTAAAATTGTTGGCAATTTTGTGGCGAGTACTTGTAGCTACGAAGAGCACTTAGTTTCTACAGTTAGCTGAAGTTCTCTGAAAACTACAACATCGTAGAAAGAAGTTTTACCCACTTGAGCACTCTAAAGTAGATCCATCATCGCATATAAATTTTAACACACACAACTGTACACAACCTCAGCAGAGTAATATATCGGAGAGTAAGATACATTATCAAGTTAAAATGAGCAAACATGTTTTTTTCTCAATTTCGAGCTTTAATGATCCATTAATAAAAAAGTTTCTTCACTTTCGATTGAAACCACAGTTCATGGGATGTTTGGTAAACCACCAGATCGTGTTTCTTGAAGGAATATCAGGTTTAACGGCACGTACTTGCCCTAAGTGCTATGCAAAGAAGCATGGTACGATCCACGTTCTCGGGGCAGCAGCCGGAATAGCAGTATAAGATTAGGACTGATTCATGAAGCTGCTACAAACGGAGAAGGCACAATTGCGAGTCGAGGACTTCATGACCATAAGAATAGGATTAAGGGTTACGAAGTGGGACCGTCTGTGCAGTGTTCATGTCAGAATTGAACTTGAAACCTGGAACTACAGGGAACTTAGAGGCTGGCGACTCGATCCTCAGGCTCACGGCAGGTGACGCTGTCGTACGGTAATGCAAATGGGGATATAGAAAGCCAGCAAGTTATTAGAGTTATGTGCAATGTTAAAAATAGGATCATCTCGTGAAGAATGCATGGGCCTATGCCCAAATCAAATATAACAAGATATCGTAGAGAGAGAGAGAGTAAAAGATTATCGCTCGTCATAAACCTTGATTTTTTGCCGAGAAACTTTCTCAATTAAAATGGCGAAAAATCAAACTTTATACGGAAAATCGACACGAGTAACACCAGTCGTCAGCTCACGTGAAAGACAATACAAGGGAGGATCAAACAGAAGTCAGACATTATCCTTAAAAAATTCGTACTTGGTATAGAAAAATAGGTAGGCCTATTTTTCCACCTATTCCATGTAATTTAGTAACGCATTTTTCCAGTAGATTGGGAGACATTTGATCTTGGCATCATCAAATAAAGCACGTGGTGTCAGGAATGAATTGCATACAAACAGCTCCACCGCTGCAGTCTTGGAATAGTTGTCCTCCTGTTGCTTCCCGGAAAGGCTAGAAATCATGAAAATAGTATGGCAATAACTGAGAGCTGTTAGGAGAATGGTGAAGCGGAGTGCATCTCATATGCTTTAATTCTGCCAAAATTAGAATAGCAGCACGCGACTGAGCGCCGTCGTAGAAAAGACTGATGTACGGAATCAGTGAGTTACGTCGTTCGCAATGACAGGCGACCTTTATCTCACCCGTCACCCAACGGCTCTAACCAATGAGCATCGTTCTTTTTTGTGCGATGCGCATTAAAGACACCAGACGTCGTTTGCTTTCAAGAAGGTCACGAATCGTATGGATGTTCTCCTCTCCACAGCTGGTCCAAGGACGGCGATCATGTCCTTCATTCCCGTTCACGCCTTTCCTTGAATTTGTCATGCCAGGTAAACAAGCGAGCCCTTCACAGCGTTTAATTCCCAAGCAGTTCAATTATTCTTTTCAGAATTTCACCAGGTCTGACACCTTCATATGAATGAAAGTTAATCACAACGCGCTGCTTTGGGATGGACTTGTTACTCCGACATCGTGAGCGCCGCTGCTGAACTGGTCTGAATTCTGAAGTCTGAACCAAAGAGCGACCAGGCTTCCTCGCCCCAGCCATTACTAACACTGCACTCTAACAGCCCACGCCCGATCGCTCCAAACTCGCTCACACAACTAAATTAGTCTCGTTTATAGTTGAACCAGCCTCGTGAATGGAGCACGGAACTCTAAGGTACTTGGAAACCTTACAGCACTAACTTCATCTCAAAGAGCATGTTGTATTTAAATTATTTTTATAATTGTTATAATTAACACATAAACGAATGTACATTCAAACACAACTATACTTACACAAGCCAGCAATTAAGTGCACAATAAAATATGTTTATCTACGCGAAAACATGTCACATTGTTCAGCACGATTTGAGACATTGCAATATACGGGTAACCAACATCCCACAAATTTTGTGGTCGCATTCTAACTAGGATTAAGCTGAAATTTTTTCGCTAATTGTAGCAGAAAACCAAACAATAAAATTTTCAAGTCATTAGCTGCTTTAGTTAGTAGTTTAGTAACAATATTGATACATTAATTTGGAATTTGTTCAAGTTGCGGTAGCGATGCTAGAGCTGGCGGTGGTTTCCCTCATCGCAGAGCAATTAAATCGACAAAATAAACAGGGATACAAAACCTGGTACCATCGGCAGATTCGATATGCATCCTTGAAATATGTAGTTAGTGAGAAATAATTTTGAAAAAAATGATGAAAAACAATGATGAAAAACAATGATGAAAAACAATGATGAAAAACAATGATGAAAAACAATGACGAAAAACAATGACGAAAAACAATGATGAAAAACAATGACGAAAAACAATGACGAAAAACAATGACGAAAAACAATGACGAAAAACAATGACGTAAAACAATGACGAAAAACAATGACGAAAAACAATGACGTAAAACAATGACGTAAAACAATGATGAAAAACAATGATGAAAAATAGTGATGAAAAATAGTGATGAAAAATAGTGATGAAAAATTGTGATGAAAAATAGCGATGAAAAATAGTGATGAGAAATAATGAAAACTAATCCAAGCCCTCTATCGAGCCGCCTGAAATGAAAGCTTGTCCGGTTCGTGGATCCATTGAAGAAATCGAGACATGAAGTACAAGGGTAGTTTCTGATGAACATCCTCGTGCATGTCAACTCGCGCATAGAATTTTGCTTACCTTTAGAACCCAAGTTTGTTGTTCTGGTGCTTGTCTAAATACCAGTCTCTTCAAATATTTCGGCCTAATGTGAGCACAAATGAAGGCTAGAACAGGGCTTGCAGTATAATCTATTTAGTGCGACAAAATGCTAAGGATCACTAGCGAAGAAATAAACTCGTAATTGGACAGCTGGTCTAGCTCGTCAAGATGAGGCAGGGAGGGTAAAACTGCTAATGAGTTCTGCACTTTCTGCTGCCGGGCGAATATCGTCCTGAGTTTGATCGTCCTGAGTTTGATTAGAAATGCGGTAAAACTCCCAGCATCTCGTTGTAGTATGTTGCGATTTCGAGGGAGGCGTGTTCGCAATTCCGATCATTCCTAAGAGCAGGAGACGGTTGCTGCATCAGCAAATAAAATTCACGAGTTATGCTGAAGTACTTCTTTAAAAAAAATGGTCTTCAACAGCTGCCGTACAGCTATAACACAGCACACTGATCAAACCTTGCTTAACACTAAATTCGATTAGCCCACATCCCTCGCCGCTCTTCAAAGAAACAGCACCCCCATCCATTGACCGAACCCTGTTTACCCCTCACTATAAATAATTCTTGCTACCTATACAGTGAGATCAAAGTTCGCTGCCTCAACGAAGTGCTTGCGCAGAGAAATTTCGATAAAATATAGTTGAACAGGTAACGCATCGAGTACTTTCCGAGAAATTTATGTTTTTCAACCATGTCGAGCTCAAAGTAAAGAAAATACTTCAAAGGAACAATTATATTTTAGCGAGTTAAAAATGTGTGAAGAAAGCAGCACGAATGGTCACCTATATTCATCCATTAGCAGTGATACAAGTACATTCAATTTCCGCCTCTGAATCTATTGACAGGGGAAAAAATGGGTATCGAATTTTCTGGATAATTTACATCGAAATTAAACGCCAAGACTTTTCAGAATCGGGATTGATTTCACTTCAGAACATTTAGTCAGGTTCAATACGAAGGACCAAAGTTAGGGATCGGCCGATGTTCTCTAACGAAGATCGAGCTTTACAAGTTGATGCGTGTCAGACAGCTGTAGAACGCGAGCCTCGAATCTTCAAACGCTGGTCTATAGAACTCTGCATATATTAGCAGGTCGTTTGCCAAACCGTCACCTACGTATTCGCTCAACAGCCGCTGTGGCTACTACGCAAATAAATGTTCAAAATAGTGCATGTCGGAGCACAAACAAGCTGAAATGTATTTTTGCGGAGGATGTATGACATCGAGTTGATAACTTGGAAATGACAAGCAGTGATAATGTTTCAAAGTTTAAATTTTGTTTTGTTCCTGGGTTGAAACAATAAGTTCACGTTTTTTTATAAGTAAGCAAAATGAAGAAAAATGCTAGAACTCGGATTTAGAAGTCCAGTTAATGAGTTTCCAAATCTCCGTTTCTTAAAAATAAAACAGGAAATAAATTTAATAAAAGTATAGTACAGAAGCAGAAACTTAGTGGGAATTAAATTAATTAATAAAATCAGGAAATAACACAATTACCAAAACTGAAAACCATGTTACGTTGTGAAATTCCCAGTTGTACGATAATGTTCATGAGTTAAATTGAATAGACAGACTACATAAAGTGCTGAGCTCAGAATTCCTAATTTTTTGCAGTTGAGCAGCCAATGGAGCTTTCAAGCTCCCGTTCTCACGCAAGTTAAGCACTATGCGAGCGCTCGTAGAAAAACAGAAAAGAGTGAAAGTTGAAGTATTTCGAATGATGACGCGGGATGATTTCGAGATGGAGGCACACGCTTGAGAGAATGGCAAAAAGCATCCCAAGCAGGAAAGGGCAGCTTACCTAAAAATATAAATGAATGAAAGAATAATGATTTTTTTGCACACGAGATTGGTCCTAAAATACTACTAACGAAGCAATTCAATTTCCAGTGTTTATTCAATTTTTCAATGAAACTTTCTACGTATTGTTTGCGCTTACTCAACACATTTTGTTGTTTGTTTCATTTGAATAGTTTTCGAGCTAACGAGAAAAAAGCACATTGGGTGCATAGATGAATAAATAAACAAACATAAATAAAACAGAAGTGAAGTGAACTGATAAATCCACAACCTCAGAAATAAATACATAAATAAACAAATGCAAAAATAAATAAGCAGTGTGGCCTGATGTTAGCAAGGATCAAAGCAGTAGGAATAGTTTCATGGAGCATTAAAAGTATTCGTAGTGTTCAGAGGAAACTGGGATGACTATTTTGGTAAAATAGTTGGACTACTGAATACGTAAACAAAGGCAGGCATGTCCCAACAGATTTCTTGCGAGGGTGAACAATCCATATGTATTGTACAAGACCTAGCTAAGAAAACGTAGTAGTTCATGGGTGAATTAGTCGGGTTCAAGTCCACAGTACGTTAATGAGATGAAATCAACACAGGTACAGGAGATGCAATGAACCTGCAAGATGGGTAGAAGGTGATCGAATCAGTTAAACGCAATGAATTATGCTGGAGATTTTTCCAACTGCAGCTGGAAATATTTTTCAGGAAAACATGTTACCACAAGTAAAGAAGTTACTACAAGTAAACAAACGTTACCAGGCCTTCGGTGAGATTCTGGCAGTATTGGTATNACAGGGTGCGGCAGAATGATCGGACTTATGTGTGGGTTCAATAAAAGCGAAGGAACATGACAATTTGGCCAAAGATCTTTTTTCTGATGCAAATATAAGGCCACTTTATTATATTTCAATATTTCATTTGAGGTTAAAATCCTTTCGTTTATTTTCTATAAAAATTCGTTTCTACAACATCCAAAACTGTGTCTGCACTCTCTGTTGCACCCTGTACGAACTCATGCAGAGTTGTAAATTAGGAAATGAGGTCACACCCTGGACCGGTTGTGTGATGCATAGCAGCTTAATATGCACATCAATGATGTTGATGTTTGGGCTTCCAATAAAAATGTCGAACTCATTGTGGGGGATAGCGCTGCATGTGAGATGCGTGCGCAATAAATTCACACAGGCTATAGGAAGAACGGAATTATTTCTTCCCAAATAATGACACACGGATAACATAATACGCATTTTCAAATTATTGTACGATACCCTCCATTGCATTCAGTATTTTATTCACACAACACGAAAATAAAACCACGTATCACTTGCATTCTCATAGCGCGTGTGTCCACAAAAACCTAGCATAAATCGCTCCACTTCTCATTGCATAAAAACACAATCCAACACCTTTAAGACATCAAAAATCCCATCCTTACACATACTCTGCCCTTGTACATTTTAGCCACACCTGTCTCGCAGTCCATTGTAGTTCGAATTTAATCTAACTACATTCCGACACGCAATGTTCTAATTGCCCACAACAGGCCAATGCTTTTTTGAAACGATAGATTCTTGTTTATCCAAGTTTTCTTTACTCAAGAGGATAACACGCACCAAACCAATCTAATATACTTACAACCGCAACCGCACAAACATTTAGCAATCTCCCCAGCACTTCATATCTTCCAACGGCATGACATACAAACAAGGACACATGTTTCAAGTTCCGGTTCCATAAATTGATCCCTCGACCAACTTCCTCCTTGCCATTGCTTCATTCCTGTTTCCCAGTCCCTATTCTAACCAAGGAAGCCTATGCATCTTTTCTCGATCACAATGAACAACAACTGAAACTATAATCGCAAACATTTTGAAAACTATTCAGTATGCTCAACTAAATTAACTGTTAGTTTCCTCTAGAAACAGCTAATACGAGCATAAAAGTAAAAAGAAACAATAACGTAGTAGAATTTTCTAATCGCGATACGAATAATTTGCTTATATTGTCTTCAACGTGTACGAATAAGAGTCACTCCTTTACTTCATTTATTTTATTTTTAAATTTTATTAGTTAGTTTACAGCTCCCTAGCCGCATGGAATGCAGTCTCAAGAAAGCAAAAAGAATGGAGCATTAAGAATGGACTTTAAAGCCGCGGAATTTATGCACGAGGTGTGTTCCCACACTTGATTACCTGCGCAGAAAACCGCAAGTAAAAAAAGAGGAAGAAATGATAAAAATAATTTGTGAAGAAAGCAAAAAAAAAAACAAAGAAGCAAGGTTGGCACAAAAAAAATGGAAGTCTAGGTACACCTGAGGTAACCTAACAGGGCACCCCTGGGGACGCTAGTCTCCATAATATACGATAGACCAACCTAACCCTTTTGCCTATGGCTTATCACATGTCCTGAAGGGGCTTCATCACTTCAAGATAAGTTACGATTCACCATTGGGCACTAGTTCATAGTGACGATAGATATTAATAGCACTAGCCTCACACCACAGACTTCAAATTTGGCAAAAATTGTTAACCAGCACATACCAAGGCAACAGCAACGGTACTGCCCCAGTATTACAGCATGACAGTACTGCCCCAGTATTACAGCATGACGGTACTGCCCCAGTATTACAGCATGACTGTACTGCCCCAGTATTACAGCATGACAGTACTGCCCCCAGTGTTACAGCATGACGGTACTGCCCCAGTATTACAGCATGACGGTACTGCCACAGTATTACATCATGACTGTACTGCCCCAGTATTACAGCATGACTGTACTGCCCGAAGGAATGCTGATTTGGGTGGCTTTGCCAACGAGTAAGTATCCGATTTGCGGTTGATGTTGTAAGACTGTAGTTCATTCATGGAAAACTTCAACTAATTTCATCCGCAGAAACTTGAATTGCGCGTAACTCTCCGGAACTTTTCATGGCGCGATGGTCAGAGAGCATGAGAAGCAAACAAAGAACAAGTGTCCGCAAAATACGAGTATGAGACACCGCCTGAAAATGAGGGGTTCATGCAAATTTTAGTGCGATGCACAGGAAGGAACAAATGACAGGAATTTCATTTACCAAGCAGAGAGTAATCCTTGAGAGAGGAAAAACTGCTTAATGAACAAACCGATTCAGGAAATGGAGTTAGTGGAAGTACAAACGATAATCGAAAGTTACAAGTCAAAGTTTAGAACGATAATGAAAAAGTTACAAATGAAAGTTTAAAACGATAATGAAAAAGTTACATGGGAAAGTTTAAAACGATAATGGAAAAGTTACAAGTGAAAGTTTAAAACGATAACGAAAAAGTTACATATGAAAGTTTAAAACGATAATAGAAAAGTTACAAGTGAAAGTTGAAAATGATAATGGAAAAGTTATAAGTGAAAGTACAAAACGATAGAGGAAACTAACTAGCAAAATATAAAACGATAAAGAAAACTAACTAGTAAATTACAAGCCGGTAAAGGAAAAGTAACCAGCGCAAGTACAAAACAGGACGCGTTCAAGTTTACAATAATGGACTTGCACACCAGGAAATACGAGCTCTTGCTGTTCAATACAGCGTCAGCGAAGGGCATGATGGCGTCGAAGAACACAGAAAAATACAAATGGAATAGACGAACAGAAGCAATCAATGGAATAAATTGACCAGGCGGGAGAGCTGCTCAGTCCGGCACGTCTCCTCACCGCTGCATTGCGTGGGAAGACGCGAGGGCTGGTAGCGGCGCATCGGCCACCTGCCCTGACGATGACGCCAGCACCAACGCGCGCTTAACCATGTACTTTAACATCATTAATTCAGAAATTGTGCAACGTCCATTGATAGTTTTAGTGCACTGCTTCAATTTGTAATGTACTCTTCTTAGCAGCAACCGTAAATTCCTTAGGTATGAAAAAATGGCTGAAATACAAAAATTCCCCGAGTTAAACTACATAATCATGATGGATGTTTGGTATAACTAATTCTAGATTTTTTATCAATCTTGAATTGTATCCACCTATCCAAAATTTGAAATCTTATTCGTAAAGGACCAATGACACAATGTTGGACCCATTCATACGGTGAGTATTAGTTTTTTGACCAAACACGCTGCAGTCTTCCGGTAAATGCACACAAGACTACAAGCTAATTTTTCGTAGAGAGCTCAGTTCCTATTCACATTGAAAAGAGGTCAGTAAAACATTGCCTCAGCTTAACAACAGTTATTGGAAGGATCATGAAAAAAATATTTCAAAGTCCAAGACACTCCCTGTGAGTTCTAGCAGTTGTAGACTTTTTAAGGAGTCGAGGAAGTTTGTAAGACAACTGATGTTCCTGAAACTCGTATCTTACGTCTTGGGGCCAGAATACCTACTACCCTCTTCAGTATATGTACTGTGAGGACTTTGATGACTCAAACTTTAAGTAAAACTTTCATAGTTTCGCTGACGTGAATGCCTGGCTAATTTGACCAAAGGTGTGGCGCGTGCATCTCCAGTTTCATGCGGAGATGCTGTTGGTTTTTTTTCAAATCTTGAGAAAGGTTTCTCGGAATTTCTTTGCGTTAGAGGTCAGAGTTATCGACATGCTTCAAACGTGCCTCGTACTGCGCCTACCTCATAGTTAACAATATTTTAGAAGCCCTTGTCTTCCTGGCAGAGTTTAAACGTGAGATGCTACGCTTTAATTAGCTCGTTGAGCGTCTCGGCAGCAGCTCTGCGACTTTTTGCTAGCACCAGCCGCAAGTTAATTTTCGCAAGTGCTCCCAACCCAGTAACGTATAAAAAAGCGTTGCACAATATGAATCAGTTGTCATTCGCAGCGGGGCTCGCACGCTATCCCTCGCCAAGAACGCTTAGGGTTTTTCACGGAATGACTCTAACCAGAAGTACCTAAAGACCCTCACCTAAGGTAATTTATGGTACCTCGAAAATTGTCCGAGATGCAAACAAATCGCGGAAAAATCCGAAACGTACGACAGGCCTAAACCCCTCCACTTTGTCGAGTATTAACTTATTAACAGTAGATGACACCCTAATCATAATTTAGATGGCATCGACCGCTGCAGTTAATTCGACAACAAGAAAGCTGTCTTAATGGGAAGATTAACGAGGAAATTCCTCGTTGGCAAGAATTGAACACAACGGCAGCTGCCACAGAAGTAACAGCAAGAGGTGCAAATCCGCTCAATGAAGAAAATTTCATGCTGACAGGGTGAAATCCTTCGTTGTTGTAATTTTCCGTAAGTAGAGTTGTAATCAGTGTTGATATCAGTAAAACTTGTTACACGCGACAGTGAGTATTCCTGGGAGGAAGTTTTTCCTCAGGACCATTTCGCAGTCTACGGCGAGGTTACAGAGTCCTAACGCAGAGATCCCAACTCTAACGCAGTGCATCGCTTCTTAGAAATCTGACATTGAAGTTGAACGCAAATTTTATACCTAAACTTTTTGGGTAGCAACTGATTTTGAGGCAATCGAGCCAGACGGATCTCAAAATGATACTTTAGTATATATGTACGTGCAACGGTTTTCCCGCTACACATCCTAGGAAACAATAGCCAAGCAGGAGTAGTTGTCGCACTTCATCACAGTATAAAACAGGAAAAAATCGGAGCCACCTGAGTTGGTTCAAGCCTGAGAAATTCTCGCAACGGTTAGAGGAAATTAATGGGAATAAAGTGCAGCACCGATTACGCGATTCTATATTACTTCGGAGAAATAACCCAATAACTCGCATAATTGGAGACAAACTAAGACTAATGATGCTGAATGAAACTTTCGTTAAAAAATTATATAATATTACGAAAGCGCATGAATAAGGTACAAATATTTTTCATGAAGTATAAGAATTAATTAGTTCCATTTGATGTAATAGTTGTAAATAGCATTTCTGGATACCTAATTATGCAATGTTCTGGAACTTCCATGGACAAAAAAATCGGAAAACCAACTGACAACGACAAATTGCAATCCACTACACTACTGCAATCAACCACCGCGTTAGGTTTTTCGTCACGCCATCAGAGCACAAAGCAAAAAAAATAAGAGATGTTCAACGCTTTAACCACAAATCTTCATACAGAAAAAATTTCATGTTGACGAGTGTCTTGGTTGTGAATTTTAAAATGAAGGATTTTGTTTTAAAGAACTTGGTTGTCATGTCCATTTTCCTTCCAAACTAAATGAGCCCACACGAGAAATGAGCGTAAATTTCATGGAAACTTAAAAATTTTAATTTACATGTGTTACTGCTTTCCGTGAATTAGGATAGGTTAGGTGATCATGTGTACCATATGTAGCGTACGATGCGGTCAGAGTGTTAACACGTTGACTCAGATTCTCCACACAGGTAAAATTACATGCCGACAAATGTCTCTACTGTGAATTTAAAAATGAAGGATTTTGGCTTCACAATTTGGTTACTATATTAATTTTCTTTCTATTCAGAACTAGCTTATTCGATTGATGAACACAAATTTGAAGCAAACTCGAAAATTTGTAGTTATACATGATAGTGCTTTGGTTACACTAGGTTATGTTAGATGATTGCGTGTACCATACATGACCCTCTTCGGAGTCAACGTGTTAAGCGATAAATAAGAAACCAGTCTAGCAGACTAATGAATTTTTAAGTTAGCTCCGCGCATCCTCGCACGATGAACGGGAAGCGCAGACCGAATGTCGCCCTGCGACGTTGAGCAAAGAACGAGACCCCCGGGCGAGAGGTATCTCACGATGGCTCAAAATTGAACAGAGCTACAAAGCAAACTTAACACAAAGTTTAAATCCTTTTCAGTATTCAAATGTAAAGTTCCAATTTGAAAACAACGCATGAATTCCAAGCACCAAGCCTACAGTTTACTAGGACACAACAAAACCTGAGACTCTAACGAAGAACATTAGTCCACACCCCTGCACGAGGTGAACGCTCATAAAATATATTGTAAGCCCGGCTCAAAATATTTGCTTTATGCAACATTCTAAACATACTGCTTGGGATTTCGCCATTCGGCGCCTGCAGGTGCTCAAAATTCTAGTTTTGAACGCAAAAGAGCACAATGGCTCTGCAGGATTGCTCTCACTCTACGTCAGGCTTGTGTAGAAATAAATCTCGTAAATTTCTTGGCACGTTCCATACGTATTTTACGAAAGCGGAAAATCCCACACCTGCGAATACAATGGAGGTCAAAGCTTTTTATCTCTAATGTTCTTCATCCGATACTTATATGACGGTCAGTATATGGAGAGTTTTGGATTAGTACTGTTGCTGTAAAAGCTGCCAATATGGTGGCCGACTTCGATACTAAAACAAAAAGAGCTAGAACGAGGCCGATGCCAATATTTTTTGGCCATTTCCATAGAAAAGGACGATATTGCCTAAAATCCAACAGCTCTACTAGAACGATACAGAGGCGTATGGTATAACTTTCTTAATGTGCGAGAATAACCTATACGAGGAGATTTGCGTAGTTATAAAATTTTTAAACCATTTTTACACTTACCGTCAGCGTTCACACATTAAATAGAACTCCCTTACTCTAACAACTGAAAAAATTGAACAGAAACTGGAAAAAACAAGTGTCTATTTGCGTCAATCAGAGCTTGAATCTAAAACTACGCTTTTGCTCCCTTGAGATACTTTGGAAGCACAAACTCGTCACTCACGCACGACGTTCCACGCCACACACCTGTGTACCACTTTTCCAGGAACATGTAGTCTAACATTCATTTCTCAAAAGAAAACACTTCGTCAGCTGTTTCGAAAGAAAAACCACCTGACCTCAACACATACTGAGAAACATAATTTGAGTTCGAGATAAAATACATGAATGAAACGTACAGTGCACACAAAAATGTAGCTGTGCCTAGGTTCAGCACGTTACCTTCGATTGGCAGCGGCTGTAAGGAAAAACAAATTTTGAACCAGTCAATGCCCCAATAAATATTCCTTCGGTGCATCGCGACAAAAAAATCTAAAAACATTTCCGCCACGAAGAGTTACGTTCGCGAATTTTTGGACATCAGTTTTTTAGCTCACGCACTCGCGAGAAAGATAAAGTGCCATGCTTCACAACATGGCAATGGCGTCATCTTTTCGCCCCATAACTATCCAATATTCAAAGTATTTCTTGCAAAATCTAAGTTGATACTGCATGCAGAAACTACATGACTCAGATTTGTGCGAAATGAATTACACATACCACCAATTGGCATAATTACGCTCATGCACGCTTTTTTTTTTAGAATTAATTTTTCAATTCATATGACAGAGAACTTTTTTACTGACAAGTTGTTTATTTTAAGAACCTGTTTTCAAAAGTTGTGAATATTTTTTTCATGATTTCGAGAGGTCCATTTGAATTGATATCCAATCTTGACTCACAGGCAACGAAATATCCTCAGCAACAGGTTAGAGTGGACAGGGAAGCCCAGTAAGTCACACTGCCCAGACCAGACCTGGGCTGGTTTCTGAAGGTTGTCCCATCAGTTTTTGTACGTGATATAAGCGCTGTATTTTTTCTGTTTCAGATGCCTGAGAAGATACGTTTGAATATAGAATAACGAATTTAACCTATCCTGAGGGCCGATCCAGGAAGTCGTCGCAAGGTTGCCGTGCAAATGCTTCTATTACGAAACGAAGCACTAACACCACATCTGCACTTGTTTTTCACCCCTTAAAGAATTACGGAAAAAACAGGCAGCGCTAAAGATTAATTGATATGCAGTCTCGCTTGAGATTCACCTCAAGGATATATAAAAGTGTAAAAGCAGAAGGATTGTAACTACCAACAAACCGTCGAACAAGAGTAAATTACAGTAAAAGTTTTTCAGATAATTTCTCTTACCTCTTTTTGAGTTTCAAAATCGAGGGGCACAACGAGTCTCACTTCCCCCGTGACGGGGTCCACTGAGAAATGCCCGCCCGCTCTGCTTGGGTGCACGATGTCGTAAGTCACCTCGGCGTCTGCGAAGGGGAAATATGCTCCTTGTGAGTTGCATGAAATGAACTAATTTCTTTATAACGTACACAAAACACGCGCATATTATACACGAAGCAATTATTTCACATACGTGCAAGAAGCTTGTAACACCAATGCATGTAAGTGTATGCATGAGATATACACATTTAAAGTAGCACATTAATTTTATTAAACATTGAGAGCTGCATTCGTAAAGTAATACCCATTGCAACGGCTCACTGATGCTAAACAAATATTTCTGCCAAGTGTTGACCTCTAAACCAGCGGCTCGAGTGAATGAAAATATCGAGTTATTTCGCCTCCATTTGAGAAGTGTAGCCTGGGGAGCTTTGTACTTTTCGATGGCTTGCAGGGCCATGCAAATAACGCGCAGCGATGTGCGGCTAGATGATCCTCATATATTAATGAATTACCCTAGAGAGAAATTCACACATTCAAATATGAAGGAGCCTTCAGTACCAGCGATATATTTTCATTAAATGTGTAAAATAAGATTTAATTACGTTTGACGCATCTTCGTAAGATGATGGGCCATATTTGTACGTGGTCATTAATATTCAGAGTTAACGAATGAACCTTCGCCTCTTGGTTATTCTGCCGTCAAAGACGGAGTGACAAACTGCGACAGTGTGCTTGGCAATGCAATTGCATTCTCTTCCGCAAGCCTTACATAAACTCAGCGCCACTAGTGCTAAGTTACGTCGCGAACAAAGTCTCCATTCACGAAAATTTCTCGTAACTAGATTTCACATGGAATAAATATATATACAGAATAAGTAAGATCTTCATTGGGACCCTTATATAGGAATGAACAAGTTTTTAATTATTCCACAGGTGTTTATGGGCGTGGCCCCTAATTCATTCAAACTTAGCTCCCCGAAAAAGAAATTAGAACCAATTTTTTCGAGCTTCAATTATTCACTACGTTCATCAATCTGTTTTCAAAGCTGCGATCAAAGTTCAGGTAATATGCAAGAACTAAACAGACATCAGTGTTCATTCAGAGATGGCATTTGGTCGGGCTTATGAACACCCATTGAGAGATGTAACGAAATTCGTTGGTGTTCCATGCCGCACTGTTATGGATGTCTACCAATAACAGAAACAATCCAGCACATGCGGAAATTTAAGGTAAAATTGTGGTCTTAGAAAAAATCTAACCGATAAGGACCGCCGCCATCACGTGCCCCAAATTGTTGACCGGAATCGCTTTGTACCAAGGATGAAACTACAGCGAAATGTCAAAAATGGCTCTTCTCCTGAATGAACTCTTCGTAGCGAACTCTATTCAATGGATGTGGAGCCGAGTGTCTCGTAAACTACCGTTGTGAACTCCTGCCCACAAGACCTTTGACTTAAGCTGGGCCACAACACACGCACATTGGACTGCCTAGGAGTGGAGAGGTGCCATGTGGTCAGGTGAATTAAAATTTCCGTCTCTGTAACAATGATGCCCGCCGTCGGGTTGATCAAAGTTCTCATGAAGCCTTCGACTAAGCCTTGTGAGAAACAGGATGAGAATCTATCATGTTCTGGCACTATCTCAACTACGCAGAAGTGAGTCCTTTAGTTGGCTGCAATTGTACGTCAAACAGAACCGGCATGGTTACATTGAGCCGCTAGATAGCGAAATTTTTCGTTTTGCACAATATCTGAATGAAGGAAGGCAGGCTGCTTTGCCTATTACTCAGAATAGCAATTATCGGATTTATCTGACTGGAATTGTTATAATTAGGCGTGATGGTCATTCAGGATATGTCAGACATTTAAATTGGCCAGCTAAGTCCCCAGGAACTCAATGAAAAATTAGTGGGACTTCTCATAATGACTAGTTAAACGTTGAGAAGATTGGCCACGCACTGTGGCTACGCTTCGAGATTAGTTGATGCAAGAGCAGTTTAACTTTTTCACTCGTGTTGGGATAGTGCGTCCCCCAGATTTTGCGTGGGAGTTCTGGAGCGCAATTGGCGCCTACCCCACATTTGTGACGTCACAGTACCTACGCTTCACCAGTTACTTGCGGCCTCGTGTGAACTCGTAGCCAATTAGATCCCGCTTTCATCAGTGGCGCAATGAATTTCATATCACTTGTTCTGCAAGCGAACCTAATGTTTTCTATTACCCCAACCGGGAGTGAAAGGGTTAAAATACACCAGGGATACACTAGAACTCTTGTAGACTCAATGTTATGCACGTGTGTTTTCATAATTCGAGATCGTCGAAGTCTTACCCCATATTAGTAGTAGGTGACTAGCTTTTTGTCCGTGGAGCTTATCTTTCAGTGCAAAATCAGAAAAAGTTGGACAACACAAGCGCACGAATGAACAACATCAAATTTCAAGTTGAAAATTGAGAAATAATTGTTTTTTTCAACTATCAACCAGTTCCTAGCTTTTCATTCCCACCGTCGATAATATAATTATCGAAATTACGTAAGCAGCGAAACTGCTAGCTGTGCATTCGAGATGGTTCAATTACCTGCATTCTAACGACACGTTCTGGAATCTGAGCAACTAATTATTACATTTCAACTAGAGGTCGTAAAATGACAAAAAATTTCGTTGCCTCAGAAATTTCTCAGTAACTTGTTCTCTGTGTGTCATAACCCTCCCGGACTCAGACATCATTTAGATCTGTTTTAAGTTTACACGCAGAACCTTCAGTTCATTTCGCATCACAGTGAATAATCGATGCTCAATGAATAATCAATGCTCAGTGAAGAATCATCTAAGATGACATTGATAATAAAATGCAACGCGCGTGACATCGACAAAATATCAGAAGAAATAAATGAGATGAAAAGATGTTCAAGAGAAATGCATTCTGATGAGGGAGAAAACCAGGAGATTTCCCTCTGAAGAACTTTGCGTTCATACCAGACTTACTGAAGTTAAGGTTCTGTGTAAGGAAGGTTCAGGAAGAATCAATGTCGTACAATTACAGCTAAAATTAAGGGACAGATATATAAATCTCGATATCTTTTCAAACATCCATAGTAAAAATATGCAATTTTTACATATTTAAGTCATGACTCGACCTTATAACATTCTAAATTTTCAAAGAGTTTGAAAAGGTACGGAAAAATTTATGAAATGAGTTTTATTAGAAAATTTAGAGCGGATAAAACTAAGAGACAAAACTAAGGGACAGATCACAAACTGTGACCTTAGGTCACAAATTAACACTACAATCGAAAAAACCACAGGATGCAAGTAACTAAAAAATAGTAAACAGACCTTTATTTTTCAAGACAGCCGCACATCTGCGACTACAAGTCGACTGAATGAGCCTTTGGCAGTCTTCGACAGTTATTATGTGCCACTCCTCATGATGTTTCTCCCACAAGTCTTCCATGTCGGTGGAATTTCTGGCCATTTACATTCACTCCGATGGTCTTCCAAACGTTCTCTATGATGTTCAAGTCTCGACTTCGTACTGGCCAATCCATAACATTGAATAGTTGCTGTTCGAGGAAACTCGTGACTCTTAGCCTTGTGAGACGGTATATTATCTTGCACGAACACAGCCTCTTCTATTCCCGAATTTCCAATAGCAGGCAGAACATGATCGCTCATAATATTTTTGTGGATGACAGTATTCACACGATAGTAAGGGCGAATGAGGGAACCTGTACCTTGGCTTGAGATAATGCCAAACATCATTACACTTCCACCACTGAACTAGACCGTTTTCTTAGTGCACATAGGATTTAAATTTTCGCCTGCACGCCTCCTCACATAATACTTCCCGTCATTACCGAACAGGTTAAATTTACTTCTGTCGGTAGAAAAGACTTTTGACCAATTTTTGTACGATCAGCTTGTTTCCGGAATTTAATCTTGCCTTTTCAACTTTCCACTAATCAGCTGCTTTTTTACTGGACTTCGTACGAGGAAACCTTAACATCTAGACACTATTTTGCTAGATACTCTTAAATCGATAGTTTCCCTAACTTTTCTTGAAGTACCGGCTGCAGTCTCAAATTGATTCTTCAATACGGCGCGCTGGATGATTCTGTCTTCTCTAAGTGAAGTTTTCCAGGATCTGTCGGTTGGTACGTGGCGCAGTTGGTACGTGGCGCAGTTGGTACGTGGCCCAAATCATGGTAGTTTCACAATCCTTCCAACAACACTCTTTGAACGTTTAACTTCCACAGAAATCTCTGTAACATTGAAATTTTTCCTGTACGATGTAACATTTTCATGGAGGCTTACCTACTTTTACACGCTTAGACAAGACGATGAATGATGTAATGTATACGAAGAACTACTGACGACTTAGTCTTTATATGAACATTAAGATAAGTAGCTGACCAAGCCAATTTTTCCTTTTTTCGTAGAGTTTACTTGAAATGTCTCTCAGTTTTGTCTGTTCTAAAATTTGTAATATAATCATTTCATTGCCACTTTTTTATACCCTTTTAAACACGTTGAAAATTTAAAATGTTATAAAGTCAAAATGACTACCACACGGGAAAATTGCACATATGTACTATGGATATTTCAAGGGATATTAAGATTTGTACGCCCGTCCCTTAGTTTTGGCTGCAACTATACTTGATTTCGGCAATGTAATCTGCCTAGTTTATCAACCTATAATTATGATTTGACACAAGCATTGCATTTTACACGGTTGTTACCTAAGTCATGGAAAATGAAATTCTGGGGAGATAATTCTACCGCACTTTCAGCATATACAGGTGCGGCAGAATGGTTCGATACATTTGTCGATTCAACAGATTAGATTAAATTCGATAAGATTAGAAGAAGTTAGATTATAATTAGTTAATTCATAGCCCTTAACCGTATGAAATAAGATTCAACGAGTGCGGAGTATTTTGTATGGACTGTAGAGAAGGTAGAATTTAATCACAGGTGTGTTCCCACTCTGGATTCCCTTCGCATTGAAACAACAAGTTTAAAAATACGAAAAAAATTTAAGGGCGAGGAAGGCGTGAAAATAGAAAAAAGTAAAATGGGTACGAAAGACAGATGTCCCTAAAGCCTCTTTATAGCTTTTACCAAACTGTCTCCCTGGGGACGGAAGTCTGCATTGCATACGATAGACAAACCTAACTGCTCTAACCTCACTGCCCATACTATGACTCTTGAGGAGAGTTGGTGGAATAAAGACCAAATTAAGTTTTAAGAATGAACAAATATAATTTGTACGTTGTATGATGCATATTTGATTCATTTCTTTCCAGATTGAGGATACTTTCGCTCATTCTTCTTACACTTAGCTTCTATTAAGGCAACAAATGTGCGAGATCACTGATTTTACCGCACCCTGTTTTTTCAGTAAAAAAAACTACCCATGTTCGAGTTAGTGAAGATCCGTCGTTAAAAGTCATCCAATATTAATAAAAAAACACGTCTATTTTGTCCATTCGACTCAAATCCATTCTTTCAATTTTCCCTACGACGCATTCAAAATATTTTCACTTGAGAACAAAGAACAAATTTCTTCTCAGCGACACCGCTGCCTGTCTCTCAGATTGTGGTCGTTCAGTTAATTCCACTTTACTCACGTCTTTACGAAGCATTACTTAGCTGTTCACAAATTTTTGCTATGGCCTTTCGTTAATAAATTCTGACTTAACCAACTGAACTAATGAATTTTATTTTTAAGAGTGACCTGTTTTGCTTCCGTGAATTTTCACTACTATATGTATATTATAACTTGTACTAATTTACCTAACATGTCATTTTTTTTTCGCTTAATTTTCATGTAGCTGTTACCAACCTCGTTTCGTAAATATTCTGTCTCGAATTTTAGTTTATATTTCGATTTCATTTGCTATGCATTTTTGTTCACTACGTATTTGATATCAGTCAGCCGAAATATTTTCATTGAATGTACCCTGGAACTTCCCTTCAGCAAAATAATAAAATTATTTTACTCTAATTCCACAGCGTGGAGATTGATGTCGCACACACATTACAACAAAACGAAAGCTAGTCGAAAATATTTCTCACTAAGCTCATACCATGCTATAGTGAGTCAACGAATCGTTACTACTGAGAACATGAATTAACAGTTGGATCAAAATGATGGATGACAAATTATTCAGGTGCCGCGGAAACTTAAAATGTGATCCAAACTTACTGATAGAAATTAACCAACAAAGTTAAAAAATGCCACGAATGACCCATCAAGAAAGGCAAATTTCTCTCGCGAACGTGTGATTGACCTCAGGAGTCCTGGTATTTAGACTCGCGATGTGTGTGTGTGTGTGTGTGTGTGTGTGTGTGTGTGTGTGTGT
>VOMN01050932.1:0-22047 GCA_014899125.1 Orchestia grillus | reverse complement strand
AAAATTGCTTTGCAAGAAAGATATTCCTATTTTCAGCCTGTTCTGGTGCTCTTCTACGGAGGAAAGAGTGCTCGCGTCGTGCTTATAGCTCGCATGAAGCAAACGTACCTTGAGCAACAAGGTCTTGAACAAAACTCCAATGGGAGCCTCTTCAAACTCCCATAGGTTATATTCACGTACGTTTATTCAAAGATGCACGAGTAGTTGAAAAATCTCAAAAGCTTGTGGAAACTCAAAGGTATCATTTTTTAGTTTTACAGGGCAGGATATAATTTTTACACACGTGGTCATTCTTTCACATGAAACAACTTGATAGTCGTTAATGTCTAACTCCTTCCTTAAAAAGACGTGGAATGTTCGTAACTGGTAACATCCCGTCAAATCCCTTCATCCTTTTGCCCTGCGCCTAAGTTTTGGCTCGCCCTTGCAGGCCTGAGCGTAACGACCGCTCGCAGTTCAAGACCGCCACCACGGTGCGCTGCCACTTCGGGTCCGGCAAGTCCATGGACGGCATGGACACCAGCGTCCTCATGCGCCCGCCTGGGTGGGTGTCGGGACTTGTGCGAAGTAGGCAATCTTGGCAGGGGTGGAGAGACTTTTGCTCCCATGATTACAGTCACAGTAAATTAGATTTGGATGTTATAGCTCTGAAATTGTAACATTGTGCGTTTCATATGTAGTTGTTACATTTTTTTATAGTTGGAAGTGTTTTTTAACAGTCATGTAATTGTTCGAAGGCCTTTGATATTTATCAGAAACTTTCCTATTAGTTGTTTCTGATAGAACAATAAAAGTTCGAGGTGATATCTACACAGTAAAGCAAGTTAAAGTCTCAATTTGCATATCTCGCAGAACCGCTGCGGCTGGTAGAGTTGCTCTGCGCATCATGTGCACTGTTCACGATTTATGTTCTATCCTAACGCATGTGCAGTAGCTACGTCTGTCTACCTTTGTATGTTCAAACTTGATGTGATCTTGTTTGATAAATTAACACAAAACTTGCCGAGAAAGCGGGAAAGTTGTTAGCAATACACAGATATAAAGTAATAATATAACGTAGGACCTAAAGTGATGCAACATGCAAAGTATGAATAATGAGTCGCAACATACGACTGCGTATTTAGTTGAAAACTTGGAAAATAAAATTTACAATCCCGAAAAAGACGACTGAATTTACCTTCAACGTACCTGCGTGTGCGAGAGATGCTCTGAGCTGCGAGTGTGCCGTTACAGGAGCTTCATGGGCGTGGCGGCCATACTGAACGCAGGCCACTCTCTGCGCGAGCCCATCATGACTCGCCTCAAGAGCGCCCTGCATGTGCCCCCGACGCCCCCCCAGGCCTCCCGACTGCACCCCGACAGCGTCTCTTCCTCCAAGCCAGGACTCAAGCGCGAGCTCAGGTGACGGTCATCCGTCCACATTTCCATTTACTGGAAGTCAAAAACTATCCGCAATCTTTTCTTTTATAATTTATGTATGCAAAATTAGGTTATAAAAATTGTTTTTGTTTTAAAAATACTCTCGACTGCGAGCATCTGGATACCCTGGGTGACTTTAAAGACCAGGGGCCTTATTATCAAAACTAGTTACGAGGTCGCAGCGTTCAGCTGGTAGCGTATGTCCAGCTAAGTGAACGTAGCGACGATGTGCTATTATATAATAGTACATCGTAGCTACGTCTGATAATTAATTATGATAAAATAAGTTGCTCTCGAGATTTGCTCGTAAGTTTTCACGTAACTTTGCGACACCTCAGAGTTCACGTAAGTGGAGTTACGTTGAGGGTAGGTGCATATCCATATACACGAGCTGCTGGTCAAGGTTCACGTGATAGGTATGCTTTTTACAAGAATTTGTGTTGCACGTGTATGATAATTACGAAATGTTAATTGCGACTCCTACAATTTACTTGCTATTGGGATTTCCGTTATTCGTATGAGAACTTCATTATTTGTACATATTTCATGAAAAGAAAGAAACGGTATTTGATTATTGTATTCAAATAATAGAAATTTATTGTACAGGCACATTACATTTATTTTTCAACTCGTCAAACAATCGGTTCACTTGTCTTAATTATTAAGAGACAATCAAATGCCATTTTTTTTAGCAGAGGTTGCCATGGAATCTAGTTTTAATATAATTACGAGCTTTGTTTCTCTGATCCGACGTTTAAAATTAAAGCCATAATTTTGTCCTCGCAAAATCGTTACCGTCGCTCTGCCTCCATCATCACGTCACTAGCATCTACAAAGTTTATAAATCCCGGCCCTGTGATTGGCTATTGGTCGAAGTACTTAGATAATATCTTCTAGAGTAAGTTCTCGCTAAAATGTCTTTGATAATAAAAAATTTAAGATCAGCTTACGCTGAACGTAAGTTTTTCACGTAAGTCCGACAAGTCATGACTGTTTTGATAATCCGGCCCCAGTCATTTTGTTCAGCTGAAAATGAATATGACTGAATTTAGCTAAGTTTTGTTAATGTGTTGCGTTTCCAAGTTCGTTTGGTAAACCTTTATCATTACAGGATGTGCAGTGAAGCACAGCAAACATTTGATTTTCCTTTCTGGAGTCACTTGAATTTCTGCTTTGCCCGACATTATTGCGTCACCAAAAATTCTCAATTTCGACGTACTTAATTTTATATTGAATCAACTGAATTTTACAGCACTACTGCCATTTATATTTCAACTCAAATATTAAGTATCGTTTAAATTCGTATTTACCCATCTGGTTGCACTTCCATCATACGAGTATTTCTGTATACCGTTTAATTTTCTACATTACCAACCGCATTTCTACTTCATTACACTTTTGAATAATTTAATTTTAAACTCTAATTTGAACACAGCACTGAATAATGAAGGAAAATCGAATTTATCCTTCTTTATCCTGATTTGTCTTCAGTGTCTAAATATGCCCCGCATCACCTCAATTGGAGCCTTATTGCCTGAACAATCATATCATATAATAATTTCTATTTCACCTAAATTTAAAGCTCGTGACTAAAATTTGAACCTCATTACCAAAATATTAGCCTCATTAACTAAATTGGAACCTCCATACCTAAAGTTGAACCTCATTACCTAAATTTGAGACTCATTACCTAAATTTGAGACTCATTACCTAAATTTGAGCCTCATAACCTAAATTTGAGCCTCATAACCTAAATTTGAGCCTCATTACCTAAATTTGAACCTCATTACCTAAATTTGAACCTCATTACCTAAATTTGAACCTCATTTCCTAAATTTGAACCTCATTACCTAAATTTAAACTTCGTCTNAATTTTGAATCTCGTCACCTAATTTTGAATCTCGTCACCTAATTTTGAATCTCGTCACCTAATTTGAACTTTGTCACCTAATTTTGAATCTCGTCACCTAATTTGAACTTTGTCACCTAATTTGAACTTTGTCACCTAATTTTGAATCTCGTCGCCTAATTTGAACTTTTTCACCTAATTTTGAACTTTTTCACCTAATTTTAAAACTTTTTCGCCTAATTTTGAACTTTTTCACCTAATTTTGAACTTTTTCACCTAATTTTGAACATCGTCACCTAATTTGAACTTCTTCACCTAATGTTGGACCTCGTCACCTAAATTTTAACTTTGTCNTGAACCTCGTTATCCATGTTTGAACCTCGTTACCCATGTTTGAACCTCGTTACCCAAGTTTGAACCTCGCTGCTCAAGTTTGAACCTCGCTGCTCAAGTTTGAACCTTCCTACCTATGTTTCTATATCATGACCTGAATTTCTACTAGGGTTTTTCTTTCGACAAGCGATATGAATTAACACGTTTCCTTCGATGATGCCATTTTGCAAGGGGGTAAAATGACTCACAGGTGGGTCACGTCGCAGGAAACGTGTTAATTCAGATCGCTAGTCACGGGATTCACATTAAATTATATTAAATAATTTGTTGTGCATAATTCATTTTAATTAGATTGTGGCATACCTCGTACAAAAACGGGCACCAAGATAACTTAACTGAATAAACCCAAAGCCTAACCAAACACTAAGGTCAAAAAGTGAAACCTAGCAGCTACTTTGTTGGGTCTGTATTCTGTAGTTGACCCTTTATTTCTTATGTTTATTTTTAACGCTTATGTTTTGACTTAAAGTATTTTGTGTAGCCATGTTTTCCCCAAACTATGCTGGCTTAGCGCTTAACGAATTGCCCTGAGAATATTGGTGGCTACGGTTGTTGCATTCACGCGGTCACTGTCGGTTACGCGCACCTTATGAATGTACAGGTGGCCTTCTTGATTATTCGTTAAAGGGTTAATGTCAACGCTGAGTAGGTTCGAGGTAGACCTTAGAAGTACATTTAAATGCTATTTCTTGCGTTGCTTTGCAAGTAAGAGTTAATGTGCCAGTGAATGTAATCAAGATGCAGCAGCGTCCAGGACTTGATCGAGGTTGGTAGTTCGCAGTCGCGCTTCTACGCCCCTGCTCAATGCAACTCTATACCAGGCTCCCGTCTCATTGCGACGGTGGAGAAATCATTCACTGGGTAGTATTTAAAGAAATGTGTTAGAGAAGAATTGCAGTATACAAAGAATGCCCCAGACAAATAAAATGCAAAGGTTGGTCAATGAGTGGACTCAACAGACGTGTAAGAAACAAGATCAATTCAGTAAAGCTTGCAATTTCTAAACCCAACCTCTCAGCTGAATGAGAGCTGTCAAATAGCAACAACCGTGAAATGGCTTAGCAAACATTCTATATTGTTTTGTTTCGTAAATAAAGGTAAATGCGTAAAAATTGTTACAAGGCTATCNCATCCACTCTGAGCTTTATCCCAATAAGTGCAATTATGAAATGAGAGTTCAACCGAAAATGCTTATCAGATTAAGGTCATAGCTTACCGAGATATCCATCTCAAGTTATGGATATGATGCAATAACATGGAACAGAAATAAAGAAATATTTTACTCTAAAATTAGTGAGTACGTACCGTCCGGATCCAGGTTTAGCTTATTATTATATAAGTATACATCACTCAATAACTGGCATCATTAAAATAATAATTTATACAAAACATGATTTTTCTGCAATTTGGGAATATTAAAAACTTCTGGTTCTTTGCCCGCTGAAATACTTGAAAGAAGTCTAGAGGAATTTAACATTACTCCAGAAAACCCTATTGCAGATTGCATAGCTGAGGGTACCTCTGTGATGGCCAAATTTGGAAAGCATTTCCTTGTGATCTTGAACAGTACTGTGGGGATGGGACGCATCTGCCAGATGTAATGTACTCCTATTGTATGGAAAGAGACAATGATTTAAACTACGGCCCTTGAATAAAAGCGAGATGAAGACGATTCCCCTGATCTAATGAAATGAAATTAATGTGTCGATGATAATCTTCCAAGATATAAAGATTTTTATTTTTTGGTAAATCTCCCTTAACCTGTTAACGGTCACTGCCCTGGTGGCCGGTGATGCATTTCGTACGGTATGTATAATCGACAGCGATCGTGTGAATGCAACAACCACTCGGACGTCATTTGATGTCAATACTCAATAACAGGTTAAAGAATCAAATTTTACAAAAATATTTATAACGAGCATGGGAATCATTTACAGTTGAAGGTGGATTCCAAAGCAAAATGCAATAGCCTTCCTACAATGATAGAAAGAGTTTTAGAAGCAGTACCATTAATGTCAAAGCTCAGATTGACTGCAATCAAGAAATGGGAGCATCTGATCTCAAAAAGACAGAAGTTCATATAATTTGCTACCCAGTTTCATCATAACAAGAAGTCGAATTTGGGGCACCACAACTATGCAACCGAACATCTACGCGACTATCAGTACAAGGTATTTGCTATTCATTCTGAGTGGACCGTAGCAACTAAACAACCCGAACTCTAAAGAGCTGAAAGAGGCCCCCAGCGAAAGAATTGAGCAAAGAAGAAATAAAAATTTAGCAAGAATGCTGCTCAACGTAAACAATGGAAAAAGAGACCAGATGAGAGCAGTTTGCTGTCTCTTCCTAAGAACACTGAGCTAAATCGTAGGCATTTAAAGGAGATACTTTTTCGACCGCCTTGCACGCCTGCTGATCCAGCAGTCATATTCAAGTGCAGCCTAATGAATAAGAAAAATCGATGATCTTCAACCAGCCTTGCTAAGGAACTCAAAGCCGAAATTAAGTTAGGTCTGATTAAAAATCTGAGACATCGAACAATAATGATTAAATGTGGAACCAATAAAAACTATAATTTTTTTTAGGGAACTAGAGAAAAGACAAAAACTGTTTCCTTTCTAATTGATGCTTTGAAAAGAGCCCCGAGATAGACAAGGCGTCCTCTGCATCAGGACTGATCATAACGAAGCCAAGGACCAGACTGTAACTGTAGCATTTGATCACCTGTGCCACTTGAAATCGTATTATAAAATTAGTTTTGAATTTTGCTTTACGCTTATTTGTTAATTTATTTTTTTGCTTGTCGATGAGCTTAGAACTCATAACATTTATGCGTATTATTTGTTTATTCTACTTTTAACAGATTCGCTGTATTCGTAGGACGCCACACTCGTAGCTGAGAGTTCATTAAATATACACAGATTTGATGTTCTCATTTGTTTAATTTAAATTCACGATGTGGAGCAGATACCGTCCAGTGGCTTGGGAATGTTACTTTTATAAATAACTGGCCATTTCCCCTCATTATCTAGGCCTTAGTAACAAAACTAACACAAAAACGAGTCCCAGGATGACCATTTTTATCCAGAATCCCTAAACGGAAAAATTGACATATTTGAGGAGCCTTAATTTGCACTTCATGACCCAAGTTTCCGAGGGGTCATTTCAATATCTTACCAAGACCAATTTCCTCCATTTGCATAGCCTGTGGAGCGAAGCCAGCGGCAGCGGAGGCACCTCCATCATCCAGGCGAGGGAGCTGATGCTACAGCGCGCCTACGGCTCTCAGATTGACCTCAGTAAGTTATGCTTTCAACGATCGAAAGAAATTTGCTAATTTGATAGCGAGTGTAGTGCAGCAAAAAACATTCTGCAAAAATAATGTTTTTTAATATCTAGAATACATCTTTCTCGAGTTAACTAATTGTGCGAGAGTAATTTACAATAGCTCCTGGCAATGTTGCGCAATAGAAACACTGTCACATTAAAATACACCTTCCAGTTCAATGCAACAGTTTAGTTCGCTGAGTTCTGAACACTACAAAAAAAGCAAACTAAATATGCAATCAAAATGCTTACATAAAAATACATTGACCAACATTCTTTCAGCTCTTGATACGTACATACTTAGGGATTCCTGATATTTTTTAGTGGTGGTACAGATTGCAGCGCTTCAATGACTCACACTATATCGCACGGAAAGAAAAGGTACAATTTCGAAAGGACTGTAGAAAACATGGAATCTGTGCACTAGGTGTGTTCCCACGTAGGATCCACCGTGCATAGAAACAGCAAGTCAAGAATGAAGAGGAAAAGAAGCAAAAGTGTAAACATTAAAGGAAGTAAAGTGGGCACGAAAGGCAGTAGTTCCGGAGGTCTATCTATAGCTGAGGTTACCCAGCCGTGCCACCATCGAGGTCGCCAGTTACATAACATGTAATAGACAAACTAAACTAACCTAACCCTGTTGTCCATCTTATGCCCCCTGAGAGGCTGATAGATAATTTTTGTATCAACACACAACAACCACAATATTTGGTAGTTTGTGTGAAACTTGATTGGGGAGCCTGTATGCCCCCTTAATCATTGGTAACCGAGATAACATTTATATTGATAAATTACTTGATCAAATTAATTGATTCTCTCAAAATGCGATAATCTATAATTTCTGAATAATTTGCATATTTTTATGAGGAATTGCGGAACTTCTTCTGTGTATTTATCCCCATAAATCCCCCTCAGGGGGCATAGGATAGGCCATAGGCAATAGAGGTAGGTTAGTTAGGTTTGCCTATCCTATGCTATGGGGACTAGCGCCCCCAGGGGAGCACCGCTAGGCTACCTCAGCTTTAGATAGGCCTTCGGGACTTCTATCTTTCGTGCCCACTTTACTTCTTTCCGTTTTCATTCCTTCTTCGCTATTTCTTATTTGTCTTTTCTTCCTCTTCCTTCTCAACTTGCTGTTTCTATGCGCAGGGGATCTTGTGTGGGAACACACCCTGTGCATAGATTCCCCGTTCTCCTAAGTCCATACTAAAGGGTCCCTACTCTTTCGGTGCGACATAGTCTTGAGTTGCTGAAGCGCTGCTTTCACTACTACTACTCATACTCCCCATAAATCCCAGAAAGAAGTTCCGTTATTATCCTCAATGATGTAACCTGGGAGTTCAGTTTTTAAAAAATGCATAATTTATATGTATAGTACAACAATTTGTAAAATATTGTACAGCTTGAATGATTTATAATAATAATAAAAAAGTTTTTAGTTTATTGTACTTAAATTACACTCACTCTTCTTTAACTGCTAGCTTCCTGACCATATTTCTATTACATGGATGATGTATGTACAGAATTCATTTACATCTCTCATCCTCTCAGTTTTTATTTTGATGGCTGCTAATATCCCTTTGGACTGCACAGCACTGGTAAACAAAGCCAAACTTATTTAGAGAAGAAATTTTTGATTACGTTGAAAAAAACTTGTTCTAACCTATTTCGTAAAAGTTATGTATGTACATGAAGTTACACCCAGAATTTTCCCAACCGTTGGAACTCACGAATATATTTGAATAAATCCTTTAATGAGCTAGTTTTCTTAGCAATGCTTGTAACGAAGGTTTCGACCGTGTTCTCGAATAAAACCAAAATGAGCTTTTGAAAGAATTCATTTGAAAAAAATTATGAAAAACGGTAGCAAATGAACCATGTTTATTTTTATTTGTGTACAGGGTGTTCAGAAAAGACGGGACCTCTGTAAATCCTAAATAAATATATAAGATTTAAAATAAGAATTAAAAACTATATACCATCGGAAAGAGAAAATTTGGGATATTTTATAAGTTTATGTTAAATTTTAGAAATAAAATTTTTAAGGGGATTCCCATCCTGCTAAATACATTCTTCACTTTTTTTCATGCTGGTAATAGCATTTGTAACATGGTTACAAATAGCATTCGAACCAATACTGCTAATTTCTCTTCGAATATTGTTTTTTAGTTCATTGATATTTCTAGGGTTGTTTTTGTATACTTTTTATTTTAAATAGCCATATAGAAAAAAAACGAACTGAAGAAGGTCTGGAGATCGCGCAGCCTATTCGAATGGGCCTCCTCTTGAAATTGATGTTTGAAAACTGTTGCTTCCAATTAGCGATATTGGCATTTGCTCTATGAGCTGTATCCCCATCTTGTTAGAACCAATAGTTTTCTGTATTGTTTGCACAGATTTATGCGATTAAAAATTCATAAATCATTGTCAGATTTGCGTTTACTGTTGCAGCCTCCCTGTGTACTGTTGCGTTAGCCTCCCGGTCGATTTCTTTTCCTCGATGCTGTCATTTCCCGAAAATTTGTAACGCATCTTAATACTTTTTTTGATTGAAAATTGTGTGAGTGAAATTTTTCACAAAATTTCATTTATGCACGACTGTGAAAATTTCACGTAATGTATTGTTCACTGATATAAAAGAGTATTTCTTTAGTCCAGGTATCCAATTTAAGGGGTGAATTTGTATGCTTTTACATCGCCACGTATCATAAATACAGTCGTGAATAAATAATCGCCCCAATTTTTTCTTTCCAATGGTATACAACTTTTAATTATTACTTTAAAAATAATATACTTATTTAGAATTTACAGGGTTCCCGTCTTTTCTGAACACCCTGAATATATATACACATCGCAATAACCTTCTGCAAAGCCTTTATTTTTAATAACTGCTTCCCAGACGTTGTCTGTAGTTCACTATATATATATATATATATATATAAGGTTCATGCAGACATCGACAGGAATCTTTGACTTACCTTTTACAATTCCCTCCAATTCTTCTAAGTCTTAGGCTTCCTAGGAGTGACATTTTTCTAAACAACCCCCCACAAATTTTCGATCGGATCGAAATCTGAGCTGTGGCTTGGTCATTGCAAAACATTTTCTTTGTTGTCTTCCACCCATTTAAGATATTACAGTATGCTTGGGATCATTATGATGTTGAGACCATATCAGGTCCCATATCATAAACTTCGTAGATTGTTTTAAATTTTTACTAGGAATTCTAACATGTTGGTCTTGCTTCATGGTTCCATCAGCCTTGACAACGCTTCCCGTCCCTTTGGGCGAGAAACGTTGCCAAAGCATACGACGCCCAATATCATGTTTCACATTTAAAACAGTGTTTTCTGTTTGCATGCTTCACATGTTCTTCTACAGACAAAAATCCCACGGACCTAAAAGTTCCATCTTAGTCTCATCTAACCAAAGAACTGATGCTCACAAGCCAGTCTCTTTATCAATATATTCTCTCGCAAAAGATATTCGAGCATTAACGTGCCTAGCCGAAATGAGAGGTGATTTCTTGGAGTCTCATCCTTTCAATCCTTATTAAGTGTTCTTTGTGGTGTTGATCTCGAAATTTCAATTCCATCATACTGAGATTCTACAACATTTTGTCTGTGATCTTCGGGTTTCTACTTACATCTCGCACTACTTGTCTTGCCGATCGAGATGAGAGCGTCTCCTTTCTTCCTCCTTCCGTAAGGTTATGGAAGATATTAATATTTTGTACTACTGTATAATACTTTAAACAACTGAAACATCGACTACAAATTGCTTCGAAATTGATTTGTAGTCACCTCCGTTCTTGTGAGCGTCTCCAATTTCACGTTTCAACTCCATACAGACCTTTGTCTTTCACGCGTGCGTGTGTTGTCTGAACTGTAGCGGAAATTCAAATGAGTTTTTTTATGGATGCAAACGTTAAGTAAACAAATTAAAATACTCTGGTATAAAGTGAAATATCTGCATTATTGAATTGACCTTGCATTTTAATCCAATAACATTGCACTGTGGGTGTTTTGCAGTAGGTTATTGAGATGGGTACGAATAAATATGAACATGGTTCATTTGCTATTGTAGTGCATTAATTCCTCAATATAAATTCTTTCAACAACTCTTTTGTGCATTTTATTTCAGGGCACCTTTGAAGCTTTGGTATATGCTTTGCCAAAAAAAGTAGCCTATTGAAGGGTTAACTAAAATACATTCAAGAATAATATAAAGGTAAGAAAATTTTCGGGCGTATCTGGACAATGCACAAGATCGCAAGCAACACTATTGCAGAATTTTTCATCTTTACAATGCTTTACCTCTTACTTGAGTATGAACTGCACACGAGAACCCGATATTTGTGAGGTACTTCTTATTGCGAGGGCTAACATTGTTCAAATTTCGTTGTGGCAGCTGGAGAAACCTTCTCTCCTTGGTCATGCGCCCACGTGAGCGTGCAGACCACGGACGACCTCCTCGACCCGCTAATTCCGCGCCTCCGTCGCCGGATCGCCAGAGCAGTCCGGGAGAATAACCTCGACGCCTCCGTCGGCAGGGAGTTCTTCTCGCTCACTCAGGGCTGGGTCACCGCCCAGGTTTGTTTCTTTCAATGTCTTGACTCTTTTCAATTGTTTAGATAGTTTTTATTGTTGCAGGTGAGGCTTCAAGTTTGAACGTACCTATACTGTTCAGCTTTGTTATTTGTGTATCCTTAATTTCTTTCGATTTGGTTTTCGACCACATTTTTGAAACGAGATGTTTCAAAAATGTGGTTCAGTTTTCGTACATTCATTTCTCGCCAAACTATTTTTTACGTGTCACAAATACTGAGGCGGCACTGTGGGCAAAAACAAATTTACGTACAAAGCCAAAATCAACTCTCCAAGAATATTACTACTGCTCTACGGTGTTTGCATAAAATACCATGCAAGCGTATCCATGTGCAACAAATGATTCTTGAAAACATACAAAAACTCGTTGGTTTTTCGTTCTTTGCAGAAGAATCTTTACGTATTTGCTAAGTTTTACTGAATTTTGAATCATCGACTGAAAATGCGGACAAATGCCGTGATGGAATATTCTCGTGTTTCAAGCTATATGACCGAAAATATTTTCATCAATCGCAATTTTCTATAGAAAAACTAATTTTTGGTGAACTAAAAATGCATTATACCATTGATTACCTTTAAAATAATATTTTTCAATAGGCAATATCGTAGTTTCGGATGGGTGAATTTTACGAAAAATATTCCAAGTCAGATGCAGAAAAATCTGATAAGTTTTTCGTAATTTACAACGGAAATTTATGTATTAGTGAAGTTTTGTTTGATTTCAAATATCGTTTCATTTCAATTGATCGCGCTGTGGTGGCACATCAAGAAAAAAAAATATTTTGTTTCATTTTTCAGTACCTAAACTGACAGTTCATGAATCAAGAAACGCGTTATACTGTTGACTTCTGCTTGAAATAAATGTAAAATGAATCAAAATCTAAAAAATTCATTATAACGTGTTTTCGAATAAAAATAGTTTCTTAAACGATGGCCAAATGGTCCTCAACCTCGTAACCTACAGGGAAATGCACAGTACTTGCGAGGTCTCGCTAGATTTTGAAACATATGAGGATACGATAAAAATACCATATTATACACCCTTGCGTTTCATGCTAGAAAATTATGAGAAATAGATTGTTTTAAGTTCGATTTCTAGGGATCAAAATTGGCTTTGTCTCAATTATAAAACACGTTACACTCGTAAAAACTACTCGAAACATTTCTGAATCGAAAATCTCAAAAGTTCACAGTGAGAGATATTTTTACAAAATATTTTTGATAACTCTAGCAAAACTGAGGTGTTTTTCGGTAGCTACAACGGTACGTTTACGTCCTTGCCAAGTTTCGCTTGATTTTGAAAGATGTAATAAAAATACGAAAAATGCAAGGTATTATCCTTACGTTTTACGCAGAAGTAAAAAAAAGTGTTTTCCTTACAATTTCAATTGTCTGAATAAAAAATGAGTGATTAAAAATCACGTTACAAGAAAGGCTTGTGCTAAACCAATTTTCCATATCGAAAATCATAACATTTCTCGTGCGGGTTCTGTTTAAGTATAACAGTTGCGTAAAGCGTTGGCAAAACTGGGGAGTATTCTGTTAATCGCAAAGTATTTGCCTCATTATTCACTTTACAATTCTTCTGTATTTAGAAAAATTGTCACTTACAATTCATAAAATTAGACGTGAAGGCAAATATTTTTTATTTGCTAACTAGAACGTAAGGGTTATATAGGGTGACTCAAAAAAGGGAACTTTTGAAAAAATGGAAAAATCGAACAAGTATTTCACTGACAGCAATTAAACCACTACACCTTGCCTTTTAGAGATGGTTATCCAAATTATCAAAGTTTAAAAATTGCGTTCTGTAGAGCTTGGAGGCTACCGCATTTCAAAAGTTCCCATCTTTTTGTGCCACCCTGTACTTCTGTATTTTTCAGTTGTTTCATTTGATAATTCAAAAATAAATAAAACTTTGCTCAAACATTAATATTTGTTTATAGGCACGTGAACATCAGTTTGAAGGAATTGTCAGGAATCTTTTTCTTGGCGAACAATTTCCAAGTATGAACGTCTTAGAATCTCAGATTCAAAAGCTTGCTTCAATTGAAATTCAAGTAGTTTGCTTGGTCTGAAACCAGACCAAGTCTATTTTAGCGCAGAAAAATCGAATCGAAGATATTTCGCTCGCAATTTTCTAGCGTGAAACGGAAAGGTATACCCATACATTTTTCACATTTTCATTTTTTGTCTCCAAATTTAACGAAACTTTGCCTTGCAGATCATACTTCTCTGCAACGAGCAACAATGTCAGTTTTGTCGTAGGTCTCGCAACATTTTTTCTACAGGAACTGCACTCAAGTCTGCCTTCTTAATTGTATACGCATAAATGGTTCAAAATTAATGAATAGCATTAAAACTCTTTTATCTCAACCGTATAACGTCTGCTCAAATTATCCGCTCCTTCACATTGAACTTTATTTTTTTCGTTCTTTTTTTACTTTCGATGGTTATCCTTTGGGCCTCGTAAATCATCACGTTAAGTTTTTGCACAAGAAATTTGAACCTAATCCCACAATTTTGATTGCAGCTAAGAAAAATTATATTTTCTCATTTCCTAACTTTGGCTCTCAATTTGATAACCTCAAGCGTGAACCAACCATTCTACTTTCCATGTATGATATTTCCCCAATACATCGTGTCATCTCATTTGTCAATAATTATGAGGTAGGGATATGCTTTCGGTATAAAGATGCCTTTCCCCTTCTCATAGTGGGTTAACTCTTCTGTAGATTCTTATTTAGGTACGCTCTCGCGGTCACCAACTCCTCCGTGTTATAGTTCGATTTTATTGACCGTGTTTTATTGGACTCACTCGTAAAATTTGACTTAGTTTGAATACCTTTTAGATTCCTGTTTTATCATTTTTAAGAGTTTGCTGATGGGCTAGGGTCCGAAAAGTCCAGTTTAGAATTTTACAAGTATAAAGTGATAATATTTTATAGTGATTTTTGCCCTAACGTTTCTATTAAAATTGTTATGTAAGCAAAATTTTCCTGTGTTCCATTGTTGATACCGAAAAACATGTCCATTTTTAATGAGTTCTCAAGAACTTTATTCTTACAAAGCTATATATTGTATTTCATTTAATATGCATGCATTATAATTTATACATATTATAAATACTAACTATATTTCGTAAGTTGTGTAAAATATAGTTGCTAAGTTGTGTAAAAGGCTGAAATTGAAGACTACCACTGATAGCAAAAATTAACGCAGAATTGGTTCTCGGTTAAACATGACAGATGTGCCCTTATATTTTTATAATACAATGCATAAATGTTAAGGGCTTGTTGTCAGTCATAAAGCGCCATTCTTCATGATAACAAGCTTAATATTGCTCGCATATACATTTAGGCCAAGTAGCTCCTCTCGGTTTATCCTTGCCGTATCATTTGACGCTCATGTACTCAACCATAGTGGGAGACGAAGTGTAGGTTCAAACTAATGCTCCGCCAGAAAATTAGTGGTGCCCGCAAAACTCTTGCATACAGTCTCCAACATGCACTAAGTTTATGACCTCCAAAAATATACCTCTTTCATCAAGCGCTTCTTTCATGCCATCCATTTGCACCTCCAGTTCACCCGTAGCTTACGTTCTCATCACCACTGCTATTACCTGTTCAACTAGCCGTTCTGTCACATTGTCAAGCCATCTTCAAGTTCTGTATCTATTCTTTCGATTAATTATTCGCTCACCTCTTTTGCATTAAATTATGAATAGTTCAAATCGTTCTTCATTGTCTGCATATCATTAAATGATAAAAAACGTAAGAATGCGTGTTCTAATATGGAAAAAATTGTAACTGGTTAATATTTTTACAGATGGAAGCGGCGAAGGCTGAAAAGAAACTTCTCGAAGAAAGAAAGTCCAGAGGAGACGCCGAAGTTTCTATGGGAACAGAGATAATCCGAGAGTATCTCAAAACGGACAAAGCTGCTGAAGGAGATGAAAATGAGAAAACAAATTACGAGGCAAAATATACTTGCGACTTCTGTAAGACTTCTTCAAACCTGAACGACAGGTCAATCGTTACACGAGACCAGCTCGCCAGTTATGAACAGAACGGGGACTGCGCCAGCAACGGCAAGGTGAAAATATCTCCTTACTCTCCCGAAACCACAGGTGATCCTAAAGGCAGTCCGCGAGTAAACAAGACGACATTCCAGCAACTAGTGCCAACCAGCTTAGTCCAACAGTTGAACAATGATGATAGAAAATGGATTGAAAGTTCTCAGCCGGAAGCTGCTTGTGCCAAAAGAACCTTAGCAAACATACCAGTACAAATCCTATCGACTCATCCCACGTGCGTATGCAGTAGCAAGGGCGACTGTGGTTATCCTGTTCAACACTGCAGGCATACGCAATCTAGCCATCAGTCACCACTTAACAGTTCTTCTCCAAGAAATGAACGAAGTGAAAAAATTTGTCCGAACACAGTTGAAGGCACGACAGAGCTCGAGTCTTCCAAGCTCTCAAATTCATCCATAAGCCGGTCGTCGTCCTTGAAAATTAAACCCAAACGGGGTGAAGCCAAAAACCGCTTAGCTGAAGACCGGAAAACCATCTCAGCATTAGATATCAGCCTGCCAGTGAAAAAAGAAGATGAAGTAAACCATTTTAGTAAAAGTTCAAGTATTTACGAAAGCAAAAGGTGTACCCAAGACCCATTAAGTCACTCACCTCAAAACCGTGACCTCGAAACCATAATCGTAAGCATAGGAAGCAGGGATTCTGAGCGCTCCGTCAGAAATGGGCCAGCTGCTAACCTTACCTTTTTAAAAACTCGTGTGCAAGACAATTTACACAACACAGAACTGGTTACTTCAGAAACGGATCCTTGTAAAACTAAGGGAGAAATAAAATACTTTCGATCAATAAAAGATGAGATTGATCCAATTCCAAGACCCGAACGAACTCAGTCGATACGAACGAGGCGGCGGTCACACAAGAAACTAACAAGAAAACCCGAAACTAAAATTTACTTCTCTCCTGCGAAAACTCCGAATGGCTCAAAGTCTGAAAAAATGGCTCAAAGTAGTCCAAACTTGCCTGAGGAGGCCCAAGAAAATATCTTTATTATAGAGAATAGAGGTTCTGAAAAGGTGAGCAGCATAACTGGGAACGAATCATCAACCGACTTCAGTTTTCCCACTGAAGAAACAGAGAGAGAAAATTTAGCACCTCAAATAGTCTTGGTGTCAGACATCGTCGGCCGAAGGGATAACCATGAGGCTCAGGGAGGTATTTCTACAATAACGGATATGTCTCGGCCACAATATGGCGAAACGAATGACCGTGTCTCTCGTAATCAACATAACGCCGCTGCCAGCGCACGAGAACCACAGCCAGAAGAACACATATTCCGGATGGAAGGAATCGAATTGAAATTATCATCAAACAAATGCGATCAGTTGTGAAAACTCGAAAATAATAAATGACATGGACAAATAAAAATAAATTAAAACGCTTAATTAACGATATGAGTGCGACAGTTTGCCAATGCGTTCATGTTCGATGAATCAGTAAGTTAGAACTTTCAGCATAAAACCTTCTCATTCGTACATATTTCTAAATGCAAATTCATGTTTATCCATTCTTCAGAGGCATGAGAAGACTCAGCGAAGCTGTTGCATACTGTAGTGTAGAAAAAATATTATACTATCAACCAGCGAGCCATATCCTATACATCATTCCAAACTTTACTTTTCTCAACCGTAGATTTTACTAAGTGAAGCAATGTTTATTTGAAAGAACATTTTTCAGGGTTCAAGTGCAAGAGGCAGCAACGACCACAGCGACGAGCACAGGAGGCAGCAACGCCCACAGATCTCAAATTGCAAAGTAGGTCGACAGAACTTGTATCTGCTCATACGTTGTACTCCTGGAATGATCAACCCAATTGTCAATGGTAGCCCTTGCTTTCTTCCACAGTATATATTCATTTCCTTGGTGTTAATTTTCTATGCATTTCCTTAGCTATAAGATACATAGATCAATTACTTCGTTGATTCTTTTGAAAATTTATGTGTGTAAGGAATAGGAGTGTCTAAATCTGAAAAGTGCATGCTCTCTAAGAATCCCTTTTAGTCGCCGCGACGTGATGGTTCTCTTCCTAGTCAATTCAGTCTTAGGAAACGTAGCTAATTGTAATAAATCAGAACACGGTTACCAATGAAACTTCAACAGTCACTTTATTTCTAGTCTGAGATACTAGCAAGCCCTTCCTTGTGTTCATGAGCTCCTTGAGTTTCTCTTGCCATTGTTACGGTGTGACGTATTACCAAGGTACAAATAGGCATTATATGTTTTAATTTATGAACGCAATTCAATATTTCAATATTAGTTATATTATTCTCTGTGATAAACGTCAGGCACTTGTGTAATGCTTCCCCGATTCCAAAATAAAGACAAGTGACACTACTGGTGAACCAAATCTTTGCACCCCATCGGCAGTGCTACCACTAACTCTAGTTTGCCCTAATAAGATAACCTCCACTTTTGATAACATGTAGGAGGCTGCGCTAATAGGCCCTTCGAAAACTATTTTAAAATTAGGTGAATTGAGAACGGTAGGAGGAAGAGAGCGAGAAAAACTTGAAATCCAAAAATTAATTCGCCCGAACATCCAGTACATTGTACTATTGTAATGCTTAATATAAGAAATTCCTCCAGCAGATGAATTAATTTACAAGTACACTTGGATATTTCTTGCAGTGAGATACTTTTAGTAAACAAGTCCCGAAAGTAGGCGTCTAATTTCTAACAATCTTTGTTGGTGTAAACTTACATATAGGCAACATTAATGAATACGAACAATTCGATGTTATACTGAAATATGTGTATATATTTTTAAATGCCAAATTAAATGCCAGGTAAAGTATAATCGCGAAGACGAAGTACAACAGCTGTTCTCATTTAAGCCTGATATTCGTTAATTTAACTTAGAACATATCACCATAACACGACCAAGTGACGTAGTAAACACTACTTTAACTCGCACCTCGGGTATCCAATTCATTGCTCACGGAATAATGAAAAATTCATTCATAAACCATAATAACATTAAAAATATTCGCCCTGGACTGAAATAAACAACCAGCTCAGTAGAGCGGTAACAGACATTTGAACATCGTAGCTGAGGCTGCAAAAGCTCTATACAATGTCGGCTCTGGTAGTGAGAGTGTGAGGTAACTACTTCAAGATAACGTTAATCGGAGATTTTCTGACTACGCCACTAGTAAAAAGCATAAAATTAGCATCTCATTTTATTTAACAAGTCATTTCTGAAAGTTCCTTGTTGACATAAAACAAACGGTACAATCCTATATATGAGACACAGCAGGCATTAAGCCAGAGCTTCTCATCGCTCGTTTTCGCGGAGTCAGCAGAGAGTTTCAGAAGTACACGCAGCAAACAGCCTAAATGAAACTAGACCAGCAGCACGCATACCTGTACTTACTAGCCATCCATATAAAAACGAGAAGTGAGGAATGAAAATCTTATTACTTTGCATAGGCTTTACGAGCTCAGCTCTAATAGAAGTCCTCCGCGCTGCTCTTGGTACCGGCAGCATTCTTGATCTGGTCTTGGTTGTTGTACATTTCCGCTATCTGCACACACCACATTTTAGCTTAATGAGCTGCTGCACTATCACTTTCAGTTACAGAACTATCATTAAAAAATTAAGTCCCAATTATATTATAACAAAATGATCAAAGTACTGAATATCTAAAGAAAGAAGTTGATAACATAGAACAAACGCGTTGAGCACCTGATCCACTCCAAGCGATCTGTACTCGTATGAAACTTTTAAGTACTGAAGCGGATATTATACAAGATTTTTTTATCAACGTTGGAATAGAAAATTACCGGCTTCTATGGCCTAGACGGGTATAGAGGCGGGTGACTGCTCCTATTCTAGTGAAAAAAAAACTTTTTTTTTGTTCGCTAGCAGCTGCACTACTGAAACGAGAAGTGAAGCCCGTAACACAACCTCAGCAGCGAACGAACTCAGGCGTGACTTCATTGTTGCATGTTAGACAAATCAACGAAACTGAACGATGATATATTCTTCCTGAATCGTCTCATACTTTCAATTTATACCGACTTTCTACCCCTTTCAGCTGTACACCATATGTTACTTTGAGACTTCCAGTCTGATCCTGCGAGCTGCCCACTAAATAATGAACAAACTTTTTAACCCAATGTTGCACGAGGACCTACAACAAAACGAGCGCTCGTATGTCAGGGACGCAATGTGCCACAACTCTGAGCTCTACATGAAGGTACAGGCAGGCTGAGCACTAACCTGCTGCGCAGAGGTGGCCTGCTCGGGAGCTTTGTCGTCCCTGACGCGGATGAAGCGCGGAAAGCGCAGCGATATTCCCTTCTCAGGGTCCACGACTCCCGCGGCCGCCATGTGGACCGGAGACACTGAGAGATCAGCACACTTGATCTCCCACACCTGGACGGCGTCAAACCACTGGTCAGGCATCACCGCGCTGTTGAACCTGCAAGTCCAGATGGAGTTCAGCAGCAGCCCTTAATATGCGATTCTTACTTAGTTTGCATACTTCACTTCTCGTGTTCTTACAATTGCCTCAAAATAGACATAGTCACTCGATTGTGAAATATCCGTTCACGACACCTCAATTGGTGAGCAATCTGTAGTCATTTAATTATTATCAAGAATAACGGAATTGTCATTAACTGTGCTACGGAATAGCGCTTAATAAAGATTGGTTTAAAGTAAAATTCTACATAATGTGCGGAACACTTTGAGCCTCGCACTCGTATTTTTTATTTTACACGATCCTAAAAATACCTCAATTCCTACTTACTTTCACTTAACGGAAAAAAATATGCCGCCAATTTTCAGTAGAGAGTCGATTGTTATGACAACTTGAATCTTACTATAAAAATAGCTATTTGGTACTCAATTATTTCTCAGGATAAAGATAATAAATTTGTATGCAAATACTTGTTCAAATTATGTGAATCATTATTTTAACATGGCGGTCAGTAAAAGTAGTAGTAATAATAGTGATTAGAGCGCTTCNGATAGTGAGAGGGTGGATACTGATGCAACAATTTTTTTGCGAGGACAATAACCAAAAGTTACACCAGAATGAAGAGCAACTAAAGTTGGAAAGTTGCCCAATATGAAGAGCAACAGCCAAAATTTGGGCCGAAATGAAGAGCAACAGCCAAAAGTTGGGTTAAAGAGAAGAGCTGAAGCAAAGAAGTACACCTAGAATAAGGAGCAGCAGCAGACTGTTGGGCCGAAATAAAGAGCAGAGGCCAATTTAGTCTGAAAAAACCTCACCTGTAGTAGGACTTAGGCGTCTCAATGCAATGGTCCTTGAAGAATTCCGAGTGCTTAGAGAGACTCTCATCGGTGAAGCCAGTGCCAATCTAGAAATGCGACGAGGAATCAAATGAAACAATCGGAGGTTAAACACGTTAAATGTTTCACTCATAGCTCAATGCCAGTTAAACAAAGGAGATAGTTTAACGTTTTAAGAAAATAGCTCAAATCAAGTAAGGATAGCATAATGAAAAGTACATTCATAAGGATGAAGCGTACAGAGTTGTAGACTTTCCTTGTAGCACACGATTATCAACTAAAGGTCTGTTGCTCTGAGCAAATAGGCCCAACCCTGAGGGCTTAAGATATACAAAATAGCTTTTAAAACAAGCACAAAAAAGGTGCACCACCCGAAATTAGAATAATTGTATCCAAGTTATAAATTTAACCCCAGGTACATTCCTCGAAACTATTCACTAATTGAAATTACATGAACCATAAATTTCAAACACTGATGTAGATATTAATCCACTCTTTCATATTCACTAAAAAATGTAAACTGAAAAGGACTATAAATCAACTACAAAACATACAGATAAACAGAGTAAAATTTCATCAGGTAGCTGACCAGCACATCCAAAACCAAAAGAAAAAAAGTCTCACCTTACAGATGGACTGAAATTCCTCATTATCAGGGTCGTAGCACGCAAGCAGGAAGCCACCGTACTGCCCCGCCCGCTTGCCCTTGCCCATGTAGCCGCCAATGACCACGACATCGATGCTGTCGCCCACGCCGTCCAAGTAATCCTTCTTCAATTTGAGCCAGTTGTGCGAACGCTTCGCGATCTCGTACGTAGCATCCACATCCAGGGTCTTCACCATCAAGCCTTCACACATTCCTGCCACACAAAAGAACATAAAACAACATGCGTTTGCGAATTTTGTAAGGTTTTACTTTCTTCACATGCATAAGAGTTTCAACGGTTAAGAGTGACATTTAAAAGAAGATGTAAGATTGAATAATCAAGCTTACATAAACAATGTCTAAGCTCCTCAAACTTACGGTATGTTATTCTCTTACGTTAAATGGAAAAGGAGCAAAATAATGACAAGTGCTTTATAACTGCTGTACTTGACC
>VOMN01050926.1:0-12847 GCA_014899125.1 Orchestia grillus | reverse complement strand
ATGTTTTGACCCTAATATTTAATTTTAACCGACTCATTCGGGTAATGTAACTTACATACCTGAATGTAGCTTAAAGCCTTTTTTGTTATTAATCATTGATGTACTGTAAATTGAACGCCTTTATTTCTATATAGGTTGCCCTAGAAGGCTTGTAGCTTATTCGGGCCCACATATGGTATTTCCTGATCTCGGTTCTTCGTCATTCTTCAATTGATTTTAAACCTTGATCTGATATAACTTACTTTTAGTAAATCAATGTTTCTAAATGTCTAAACATGCACCACACCTCCCCAACAGATGCACCACACCTTACCCCCAACACTTTCACCACATCTCACCCCCAACACATGCACCGCACCTCACCACCAACACTTGCACCACACTTCACCACCAACACATGCACCACACCTCATCACCAACGCGTGCACCACACACCTCACCACCAACACATGCACCACACCGCATCACCAACGCGTGCACCACACACCTCATCACCTGCTCACATACAACGTATGTACCTCATCCTCTAAATCAGCGGTCCCCAACCACCGGTACCGGTCCGTGCATAAAATAGTGCCGGGACGCTCAAGAAAAATAAATTATTTCCATTTTATCTCCTGTGGTGTATTTCTTCCGGGATTGTGCGACTTTGGACGAGACATGGACGTTGACCTTTGGACATGGACTAGAGGTAAGCCGGGAGCTGAGGGGCTGCTAGCGGCAGTGGTGTAGCTTTGGTAGAGAGGCGTCTGGCGCTCTTCTCTCTGTGCATCGGTACTTTCTCATTTTTGATAACGCTTTGTATACACGCTGCATGACTGCATGTAGATTGTGTTTTATTTATGCCCTTTTTTCGTCCTCTTTAAACGATATTTCATTTTACAGGTTACATCTCGATCACTTGAGCGCCCTTTCGAATTTAATCTCCAAATTAGCAAAAATGAGTACGAAGCAGACGTCATTAGAGAGTTTCCTTGCCGAAAAGAAAAAGCACAGTGAATAGACAGAAGAAGAGTCTCCCACATCGCAGAAACATAAAGCTTTTAAAAGACAATACAAGTCCTACATGAGATATAGATTTATCGGGACAGGTGATTCCCACACGCCAACCCCGGTCTGCATAGTTGACGGCGACCGGCTCTCTAATAAGCCAAGGAAACCTTCAAAATGCTTCGCCACTTAAACGACAAGCGCCTTCGATTAAAAGTATTTTGAAAGAAAAAACCTGGAACACAACGGACAGAAGAAATTTCTGAGGGCCACTGCTAAGAGCATCTTATTTGGTCGCCAACAGCACTGCTAAGGTTAAAAAGTCAGTCACTGCTGGGAAAGAATTGATCTTGCCCTCCACTAGAGATGTTGCCTTGACCTTCTATAGGAGAGACTGCTGTTAGCAAGATAACACATGTGCCTTTATCGACTAGCACTGTGACTAGGTGCATTGAGGAAATAGCCGAAGATATTGAGACAATAGTTGGAGAGGATTAATCACCGTAGCACGCATTCCACGTTAGGAAGCCACAGCTATCGACGTGGCAGTACTGCTTGTTAATGTTCGATGTCTTTATTAGGAGGATGTGCATGAAGATTTGTCGCCTGCACTAGCTTCGTCAACCTACGCCACCAGAGCAGAACTGTTCAAATCGGTGGATGGTTATAGATCAAGACAACTAAAATGGTCCTTTTATGTCGCCATATGCACAGACGGAGCTGCTGCCTTGACAGGACGACTGGCTTAACAGCTCGAATTAAGAAGGTTGCACCTGAAAGTGAATCTACGCACTGTATCATTTACAGGAAAATGTTGGCAAGCTGAAAAATGTCAGCAGAATTTAACAGCGCATTGGGATGTCATTAAAGTTACCAACCCCATCAAAGCACGCGCCCTCAACTCGCGTCTTAACTCACGCCTGTTTGGGCAGCTTGGTGTGGAGATGGTCGCAGAGTACAGATCCTGAAGATGGTTAACACTGGTACAAGATCGTTAACCCGAGGGAAATCGTTAAACAGGGTATTTGAATTATGAGAGCCATTGCAGATATTTCTCTGAGAACAGAAGTCACCGTTGGCAGCGCGATACAGCGACAAGGCATGGATCGCAAAATTGGCTTACCTGTGTGACATGTTCAGCCTTCTCAACGAGCTCAAGCTTTCCCATCAGGGGAAAATGACAACTGTTTTCAAGGCGGCAGATAAAGTAGTCGCATTTAAAGCCAAACCGGAGTTGTGGGGACGGCGCGGGAACGGAGGCGTTTTGGACACGTTTCGAACATTAGTGAGGATTTTAGGCGATACTTAACCTGAGCATTTATTCTCCAAGTTGGTGCACGATCACCTACTTTTGCTTTTAAAAGAGTTCGAGCACTACTTCCAAACCAAACAAGATCCCAAAAACTAGTAAGGAATGGATCCGAAATCCATTTGTCAACAAACCAGGCAAATCTAGCATACCTGTACAAGAAGTAGATCAACTGCTAGTGATTGCCAATGACGGCGGCCTTAAGACTACATTCGAGATAACTCAGCCAGTGCTCTGGACGTTCGAGACAACAACTTTGCCGGTGTTCTCGACGTTCGTGACAACAACTTTGCCAGTGTTCTGGACGTTCGAGACAACAACTCTGCCAGTGCTCTGGATTAAAGTCAGGGCGAAATGCCCTGAGATTGCCACTACAGCACTTACAATCCTATCACCATTTCTGACATCCTATCTGCGTGAAGCGGGGGTTTCTGCAGTGACAGTAATCAAACAAAACAACGGAGTAAACCGGACGTAAGCAACACATTCTGAGGTCATTATCTCCTGTAACCCCAGATGGAACTGTCTCGTTGCAGAAAACAAGCTTAAGGGTTTCATTTATTTAGCGTTCTAGTGAGCTCAAACGTTAGAACACTTTTATTCATTTTTTGGTATAAGTGTATTTTATTTTGGAGGCATGTTTAAACATATTCAAGTTAAATTATTGAATCAAAACGGTCTAAAATATGAGCAATCATCGTCCCCCTTCCCATCAGCGGTCTACGGTAATATTGTCAAAGGTTGATCAGTGCGCGTCAATGAAAAGGTTTAGCACCCTTGCTCTAAATGACGCTCACACCGTCTCTGGCATTCAGTTGGCTGCAAACTAACAAAATAATCACAAAACAGCAGCCTCGGTTCCATCGGGTGAGATCAGGTGCTTCCCTGAGAAACTGGGACAAGTTTGCAGTCATCCCAAGACTCTGCGATCCTTTATAAAAATGAGCTTTGATATTTGATAAAATGGATTTGGAAGGTATTATTGGCTGCTGTTGTCACCCTAAATGTTAAAATTAAGGACCCAGGTATAATTATTGGCTTAGGAACAAAAATATTCAAAGTAGAATACGTATTTGAGTATGCTCAGATAAACCCACTCATGTTATTGTGCTTTTGATATTAACTCATGTTGTCCGGACACGGAAAATACTTCAAAAATGAGCCTTATAAGCTTGTTGACTACACCTAACTGCAGCTGTAGGCTAGCGGAAATACGCTAGTCATTGCTTAGCCTATTGAAATATTTCCCTCGGGTAATTCATCTTTACTGTAAAAAAACGCCCTAAAAGTCTCTGTGATATGAAAAAAAACAGGCCTAGCGGATTTCCCCCTCCGCGCGAAGGCAGAGGCGTCGGAGGAGCCGTAAACCAAATCCAATCGAAGCCGTGATTTGAGGGCAGGAAGCCTTTGGTGGCCAGGTATTTGGCCGGAGCGTGCCAAGAAATGTTTCTGGCTGAGACTGGGCAGTCACAACGTTTGGCGCATTCAGGTGAAACGAGTTTTATGACGGTCAAAATTCTCTAGACTCTTATTCACCCTCGGTAACACGTTTTGAATTTCACACATTAGAGTTGCACTTCAGATCCTTTGTCAAAAATGAGTTTCAAGAAATAAAACCAGGCTGGGCAAAAACTGATTTTAGCACAGAGCCCGTTCTTCTGCCGACCCTCGAGAAGGGAAATGGACGGATTTTTACGAAGTGGGCTTCTTCACAAAGCCATAATTTTCCCGTTAGTGAACTCCCGTAACTTTGATTCTCCAATGCGCGCTTTTATACGAGCATACTGACCTCTGACGCAAAAATAGCTATAAAAGAACCTTTGGTCAGCCAGCCCTGCTCAGAAGATCATGTTCTGTTTACGAAATTGCAATTCAAGATGTCGCCGTTACGCTCTCGCTCTCACAGACTTGTTTCTACAATATGAGTGTGTTGCGCCTAAGCTGCAATGACACGTGAAGCGTGATTACTTTCATTCTGTGTAAATAGTTGTTAGACTGGGTTGTTGATGCTACAAAATTCTTGGACTCAATGACTGATTCCCTTCACCTACTCAGACGTACGTCAGATCGACGCGGTGGCTACTTCCACGAAGTTTTGTTAGAAACTACTCTATTCAGCCAGTGAAACTGATGAATTACCTTCTTTGTTAGTTAACATGAACTTACTTTCATCTTATGATAACTTATACGTTACAAAAGATTTTCATTGATGCTGAAAATATATATCTAAAATACATAGGGGATTGAAGAAGCAGAATTAAACACCTTTCAATCTAAGATTCTAATGTTTCATTTCTCTCAGCTACGCTCTTTAGTGCAACATTTGTTGCACCCATTTAGTCCGAAGTTTATTGAATCTTAATGTTTCCCTGTTCTGGCTACCGCCTTTATTTAAATCCATATTATTGACATTCAAGTTACCACATACTCATCGACTCCCTGTGAATTTCAGTTATGCTTGAAAAACTTATGCACCCAGCATAGCATCAGCATCAGAGCAGCTGAATAGTAATTAGAATATTTATAAAAAAAATTTTGTTGTTGACGACGATCAGTATGAGCTATTTTAGTGCTTGAGCAAATTTGGCCGTTAGAAATCATACTTCGGGGAATTGACTCACATCTGAGCCAGTTCACGCAAAAGTTAAATGTGAAATTTTTAATACAAATTCAGAGTGCTTCTCCGTAGGTGATGCACGTGGCTTGCGCAGTCTGCAGGCCTGATGCACGTGGCCTGCGCAGTCTGCAGACCTGACGCACATAGCCTGCACAGTTTGCAGCGCCTGCGAGACTCGGATTATTTTTTTTCGGCCCCCCAGACCAAACGCGGATGTCCCGCTCGATCAGGAATTTGTACGACTTCTTTTCCTCGCATTCTGACGTGCCCTCACACCTGCCCTTCCCTCCCTGCTTTTCCCTCTCTCATCCAGAACTTTATCTAGCACAAAGATTTTCCCTCATGCAAAACTGTCTCAAATGCAAGATTCTCTGATACAAGGTTTTCCCTCATGCAAGACGGTCTTTCATGCAAGACTTTCCTTCTTGCAAGATTATCTTTCATACAAAACTTTCCCTCTTGCAAGACTAATTCACATATATGACTTTCCTTCTTGTACGACTGTCTTTCTTTCAAGACTTTTCCTCATCAAGCCTTTCTCTTACTCCCGGGTTTTTTCTTTCATCATCTTTCTTTAATCTTTCTCTCCCCGCCGATCTCTCTTTTTCTTCCCATCTTTCTCATACAAACGTGCCCCTCCGCCTCCATTTCCATACGTCATTTCCTGCTGCAAGTGAGGCTTTCCCTCGCCTCCAATTTTTGCTTACAATGAGCCTTTCATGAGCCCATAGACCGTAACGAAGATCGCTCAGCTTACGATGAAGCCTGTGGTTTCAATCAGCCATCAGAATTTCAGACGAGGAACGCTCTGCTTCTTATCAATTTGACAATTTTCAATATTCGTTCTGTCTGCCAGTCGCCAGGCAAAACAATATGTAAAGTGGAGGACAACTCTAGGAGGTTGCTGACCACTGCGTAGGATGTACGTATTGATGCTCATTATTGTTACTGCAATGTAAGAGTTCTACTCATCGAAAGTATCCTCCTTTACGCTAAAGGTCAAAGGAGTTTGCATGTCTACGTAATGTAATTTGTTTTTCTTCGAGGCACGGAGATACAGAAGCCTACGCTGCTCCGTGAACATAGAGCAGTGCAGACGTTCCCGTTGCAAAGAGACATTCTGGGCGCCAGAGAAACGAGAAACCCCACGTGCCGTAGAGCTCCTCTCTTGAATGAGTGCCTCTCTCATTCATGGACAGAACTCCTTGGTAAAATTTTTTTTGGCGTACATGAATGTGATGAGCACCTGAGTTGAAGAAAGCGAAACGCTTTGTATTTATCACGCAGCAATTGGTCCTCGTTCCAAAACTTGTGTTTTTTAGACCTGCAGCAAAACGAATGAAGGTCCTGGAAATAAAATGAGCCCAACATCCCGCCAGGAATAAGAGTTCATTCCCTAATGGAGCGCTTGTTCAGACGAGATCGTGATTGACAGGAGTGGGACACATCGGCGTGTCACGGCAAAAGGGATTGACAGGAGTGGGTTACATCGGCGTGTCACGGCAAAAGGGATTGACATTAGTGGGTCACATCGGCGTGTCAGGGCAAAAGGGATTGACAGAAGTGGGTCACATCGGCGCGCCAGGGCAAAAGGGATTGGCAGGAATGGGGTACATCGGTTTGATGTGGCTTGACAAATGTAACAAATAGGGCTTTGGAAATGCCCTTTCAAATCGAAACCAGTGTTTTATAGACGGTACGTTGATGACACATTTTTATGTATTATTTCCTGACAAGTCCCATTGTACTTCATTCCTTACTCACATGAACGGGTAACACCCTAATATAAAATTTACGATAGACCTGGAGGAAAACGGGTCTGTATCTTTCTTGGATTCAAAAATTTCTCGACAGAATAATAAATTCTAAAGGTTTCTTTATCAAAAACCCACATATCCGGGCCTTGGTATTAGTTATTTCAGTTGTTGCCCTTTTTGTCTTAAGATCAATACCATCAAGACTTTGTTAGTACGGGCTTGCGCTGTTGGTTCTAATTTCCCGAAGAAAAATTTTATTTTGCCTCACCGCTTTTCGGTTCTCAGTCTGAAAAACTTAAAAAAGATTTGGTCCCGTTGTTGTCAAAACACTTCATTCATGTGAGCTTTAAAATTGTTCTAGTTAATAAATACTATATAGGGTCAATATTTACATGCAAAGACAAACTTCCAAAAAGCATGCTCTCGTCTTTTATTTACAAACACTGTTGCGCACATTGCGCTTCTGAATGCGTAGGCTCTACTTGTACTAGCCCTGGGTATTGGGGTGGCGGGGCCTGCTGGCAGAGGTTCCGGTGCCAATCTACCTGTCACAGCTCATACTCATTCCGCTACTCGCACTCATGCAGAAAAATGTGATCTTCCGGAGTGTTTGGACGATTTTATAGTAATTGCCTCGAGGTCAGGTTCGATTGAGCTCTGCAATATAGAATCCTTGTTTATTTTAGGAGATAAACCTGTTTTAAACGATGCTCAGTCCACATTTCCTCTGCAGTTAGTTTAGTCTCCTAATAATTGTAAATTGAATGTTATATTCCAACGTTTATGTACTTTTAAATTTACATTCAAGGTGTTGAAAATGGCTGATGTGGCCGAAACGTTCACTTTTGATATTTAGCACATCCTCTTCCGTTATCATTGTTTTCTAAATAAAAAATGATAAATTTGAAACTAGAATTCCTCGATCTTTTTCTCATAATGAGCCTCGTTGAACTATTTGCACTTTCTATACAACAGCATCAATCCACGTCAATAACTAAAAAGAATAAGCATGGTTCTTAAACATAATATGTAGGTATCACTATCCCAACACGCAGCTCAACATGTTGTGAGCAAGTCTTCACACTACTTGACTGCTGAAGTGTCGTCACCGTCTCTTATCTACTATATATTTATTATAAGTATTTATAATTATTTGTGAGGTGCTGAAATATTTCGACAAATCCACTACTTGAAAATTTTACGAAATGTTGTAAGAATAAAAACTAAAATATGCGACACCGCTTTGTAACTCTGCAGGAAGAATGACGTATCCATCGTAGTTAGTCTATGAACAATTTCTAACTTTCCACCTTTCCAAATCCAATCACTGACAGAAAACAACACATGAAGAGAGTCGTACGTAAAGCTGCGAGTAAAATCAGAGATATGATTTCCCAAAGCAGGTACATGTTACTGACAACTCATGCATGTAATTTTACGAAAAGAATCTCTCAGGAAGCCCTCCTCTCCCGTCAGGTCTCAATCCGCCTTTTGTCGTGGCGCGGATCATATGCCCTGCAGCTCTTCATCCGCGAGCGGATTTGCTCCACCTTTTCACACGCGCGGATCAAAGCCGCGATCACACGTCTGAGGCAGTAGGGGGTCTCAATTAGCCCTGACGGAGGCCTGCCGAGTGTTAGCCGACACAATCTTCCAAGCGCTGCTCTCCAGGGAGATGATCTCCGGGGCTTTATTTAACATCTACAAATTAAATCACATCTCTCAGAGGCCTCTTCATTTGACGGTCCCAAGACTCGGTTTAAAAATTTTCCCAGTTTTTAATGAGAGGTAAGAGAGTTTCATCTTAATTACAAAAAGAGTGAAACACCGAGCTCGTGCGCAGCCAATTAGTATGCAACAAATGGGATGCTGAATTATTAATACTACAGAATGGAAAATATAAACGGAAAATGATACATCTCACTGCAATTTAAAAGTAGATTTCGGGGACCATAAAGGCTTCAGATCAAACACCACTTCATCAATAAAAGTCGGATTACAAATCTTTCAAAACTCATATTAATATTTTTAGCATAACCATGGCATCTTCCTTTCGATTGTGAGTTTGGAGGTTTCATTTTTTGATTGAGTGAACATCTCTGTGTGGGTGGGTAAATATTTTTCTTTGCAAGAAACTCTTCTCAAATGGTAATGCTAACTTTCACTTGTATAGTTTCCTATCGAGTCACTACGCTGCGACGCTCAAAACTATCCAAGCTAAATAAATACTCGCAACAAATCATGCAGCGCGTCAAACATGCATAGCCTGCCATCGGTAAACCCTCAGCACGAATAACTGAGTATTGACGTTTACGTCCAGCTCAAATTTATGGCCTTGTAATTTTCCTAATACCATAATCTTTACTTGGAACCTTCACTAGCCCAAACACCCATTACGCGCAACCCGGCAAAATGTTTTTTTCGATCATCCGAAATAAAACTAAATCCACTAACCGGGAATGTTCGTATGTCACAGAAATCAATCCATCTTCAGCGACGAATGGAAAACAAGAATATTTTTCCGTTGATCCCTGCACGAATTGTGCCGTTTTATTTGTCATTCGATGACTTCCGGAGAGGAGTGAGGAAATATCCTCACAGTCAGCAAATTTCTTATTGGTTTTCCCTCGAATTTTTCCATGGGAATTCAAAAGCGCAGTCGTAAGTGTCAAAAATCTCATGCGGACCCGGACGCTATGCGGTAAATGGCTGTCCCGGAACGGACAGAGTCGCTCTCAGGATACTGCGTCGCCCTCAGGATACTGCGTCGCCCTCAGGATANTCAGGGTACTGCGCCGCCTCAGGATACTGCGTCGCTCTCAGGATACTGCGTCGTCCTCAGGATACTGCGTCGCCAGCAGGGTACTGCGTCACCCTCAGGATACTGCGTCGCCATCAGGATACTGCGTCGCCCTCAGGATACTGCGTCGCCAGCAGGGTACTGCGTCGCCTCAGAATACTGCGTCACTAACTCGCCTGCGTCTCAGAGGCGTGTTCGACAGGCTTACGTGACGTGCAGACTCAACAGGTAAGCCTGACAGGTGAACCTGACAAACAGGCGTGCGTTACAAACTAAAGACTCGGACTCAATCCTAGAGAAGAGCGTTGCCCTGTAATTGCGTTATTTCAAAGTCACATAGCGACACCAATGTTGAATAACACAGACTATAACGGTAACGCGCTCAAATTAGGTGTGTTTTGACGCTCCAGAATTACCCTTGTGTGGCACTAGCATTCAGTTGTAATAGCTGAACTGTGGATTTCACTATGGTAAGTTGCGTCTCATTTTGAACACAAAAACATTTCATCGTCAAATTCCAATACAAGGTTGTCGAAAATTTCCAGAGAAATTTAGAATGAAAGTCATCCGAAAAGACGTCCAGACGCAGTCAATATCATCGGTTTCCTAATCATGTGTATCAGCGAGCACATCTTACCAATTCCAGCGAGTAAACCTTCTAAGATGGCAGACAACTTCGCTGTATAGATCTCTGATGAGATCCCAAGAGCATCAGCTTCGCATAATTACGTTTCGAAGCCTTCGGTCATGCACATGCAGACGACACAGCGAGTTCCACAAGACTGCCTCACCCTCCGTGTATGAAATTAAGAAAAGCCGCAGCTCGAGTCGCTAGGAGCGCCAGCTTCCCAATGCCATTCAAATCTCCGGAGCTTTCGCAACGTGCGTCGACGGATCTCATTAGCAATTCATGGTGCCCCAAAGACGCGCTTCAATTTCGATTTGGCCAAGATATCCAGGAAATTACGCTGCTCCTGTACCGAGCGATGGCAAAACACGCGTGAGTTTGAAGGGTCTGGGTTTCTGAGAGCGTTCGGATGAAAAATTGAGCATCTTAACATGATATGTTTTAATCGGGTAGGGCCTGTTAAGACCTCTGTATAAAAACAGCATTTCTAGGTTGGAAGCTGAGTTTGCCACGAATAACCAGTACTTTAACTCGCAAAGTGAATCATTTTATGTCCCGCTTAGAAGCACAACAAAATTGTGCATTTCATTTGGAAATCAAAAATCGACGTTGTAACAGAGCATAGGCAAAAATCAAATTTTTCAACCTAGAACGTGATGGATCAGCAAATCGAGCGCCTGCAATCCTTGCTGGGATTTCATCACTCGCCTCCCCTGCCAGACGCTCTTAGGTTTTTGCCCGCTCGGAATTTTGTCCGGGAATTTTATTTTTTCATTGGGATGTTGTTCAGTGGGCACCGTGAATGTACTCGTACCTCTAACTCTTAGTTGCTGTCAAAATACGAGTAGAGTTAACAGTTTTTCTACATCAGTCGTAAGTTTGACCCTGCGTAAGTACGAACGAGTTGATAAGCTTATTTTGATATCGAGAAATTTTTCATGCCACTCGTGGTTCAGGGTGACCCAAAAAAAAGTTGGTAAAAGTAAACGCTTATAACTTAAAAAGTATTTAACGTAGAAAGATGAAATAAAAACACATGAAAGAATATAACTTCAAGTTTTATTTGGTCTACATGGTACCAAAGTTCTCTATATATTTCATAGTTAAAACTCATTATTTTTTTAAGATCAAGATTCCCCCTACAATGCAGCTACATTTTGAGCAACGAGTTTTCATTGTCAAACAATTTTACCTGAAAACTTCACCAACCAAAATAAAGAGAGCTTATTTCACCAAATACAGACAAGAAGTTAGTCTCAACACAATCAATAAGTGGATAAGTCAGTGGAAAGATAAAGGAACGATCATGAATCAAAACAAAGGTCATTCTGGACGGCGAAGAACTGGAAGATCAGAAGAAAACATTGCCATGATTGAAGAAAGAATTAATGAATCTAGTCAAAGCTTGAGGAAGCTTGCAGCAGAAACAGGATTAAAAAGAGAATCTGTAGGGCGTATTCTAAGGAATGATCTAAAATTAAAATCTTACAAACTACACATGTTGCAGCAGTTAAACAATAACTGCTCTTATATATCATGAGAAAATGCGAGATGTGTATTATGTACTAATTGTAAAACTGTTCTAAATAAATAAAAATTCAACGGCACACTTTAAACTTGCAACAAAAACAAGCTGTTAATATTTATTAGGTCTCTTTACACTTTTAAAATTTAATTTTAAAAGTACTTCATAAAACATATTAATTTGATTTGTTCCATTACCACTGATCATCAAAGTGTTTTAATCTCTAAGCATTTTTTGCTTCAGGCATCCATTGTGTGATGTGTTATCCTTTCGAACAAGTCCCTAAGAAATGGCTTATCCGCAAAAATGGATTGGAATTGATGACCAATTCCGTGTCCACAACGTGCATTAGATATCCCACGTTTGGACTTCTTTTAACGGATCTTTGTTAAAGATACCCATCGTGTACTGAGCAAAGATATGGGACATTGCTGGGCTACAGCAAAGAATAACAGATGCGACTGGAGCCAGCTAGTGACGAGGTTGTGATGCGGACACGGCAAGAAATCGAGTACCGTCTTGATGGGCTTCGTGCCATTACTGGTGCCCATTTAGCGGTGCAGTAAATGTTGTGAAACAAACTTTGACAACCATCGTTTATAATAGGGCGAGTTAAATTTATGTATATGTATCTTATCCACTGCCCACGTAATTGAATTTTGGAATTTGATAAACCCCCTGCGCGTAGCAGCAACTGCAGGAAGATCTCTGCTGTAAGCGGGGTTTAACGAGTGCACCATCACGACAGTAAACTTTCCATTGCATAAATCTTGTTAAAATTATAACTAGTATTGAGAACATCCACGGTGATGTGGTATAGAGCGCTTATGTATTGCACTAAATCAACAAATATTGCATCTATTACGTCAACGAAATATCAAACACAAAGGACAATATTTTAAAGAGGAAAGGGTTTAGTAATCGAACAAATTTTTTTGATTCATCACTCTAATTTCCTTGGTGCAGAAACATGAGGACTGAAAATCAATTTACACGTAATTTATGTAAAGAATATTCAATTCTTCGTTGTTTGTCCGATTCCGCATAAGTGCAACGTACAGTTTCAATCTAGTTTAATTTGTATTCAAATTTCCTTTCATGAAGAGCGTTAGTTAGTGGCTTGGTGAACACGCTGTTATGTACTTAATATATACCCTCTATTTCTAGGCAGCCGAACCGTCGTACTGAATGCCGTTACGAGCTTTCTCACGATAGTAAGGG
>VOMN01050923.1:0-24677 GCA_014899125.1 Orchestia grillus | reverse complement strand
TCTCTTAATGCAACAAAATGAGTGTTCCCCAGTGTTATTCTTCATTACTATGGTAAAAGCTACTGCATGAAGGGCATTTATCAGCCAAATGTCGAAGCTTTTGCCCCGTCTCATCGTCTGATAATTGAGAGTGATTGCATTGTAAAAAATCGAGTGTGTTATAATTAATAGTATTACATGAGAATAATTGCAAAATGAAAACAATTTGGTTGAGTGTAATTACAAATTGATAGAAATATGATAAAAAGTAATTGAAAAATGGGAGAATGAAAAATCAGAGAGTGATAGCACATTGAAAGAAATTTGGCTGAGAGCAATAGTAAATTATTTGAGAGTCATTGCGCTCACATCTGGAGTGCAATATTATCCAAAATTATGATGTTCGTCTTTCTCGCCTTTTTGCGTTTAATTACCGAGGTATAGAATAATTTCTTCATGAATATAACTAGTCGAGTCTTCTAATGCTTTGAAGATTTTATTCTCCCATTGAATAATTTTTCTGCTCAGATTCACTTGGAAGTTTACAAGGGGTCACCACATCCAGGAGAAATAAAACAGAACAGTACGAAAAACAAAGTACACAGGTACGAGTAGGATAGGATACTTGGAAAATTAGGTGATACAATTTAGGTTGGCGCCCCAGTTTATTCACATTCCAAAACCTTTGATGAAGAATTACTGCAGTCGGTTTGGTGGTCACATTTTCTCAATAAATTTTGTTCGTTTTGGTGTTGTTCGCTCCTACAAAAAATTAAGATATATTTTTTTATGTTATGGAAAGGCGGGACTGAGATTCTGACGAGGTATTAGGCCGCACACTTAACCGTTATTTCCTTCTTATTTGTATTAATCAGCTGGTGGTATAGTTAATTTGCGGGTTTCATCAGCGCAGGGCGCTGAATAGTTCCTTCGTTATCTTTCAGTTCGATGGATGGGAAGACACTGATAAACGCAAAGGCGTTCCTTCACGTTGTTTTTGGGTTTCACATCGCTTAGCTATTCCACTATTGCTTTAAACTTTTACACAAATCATCACTGTGCTTGAATCGTCAATTTACTGAAAGTTTAAAAGTAGGAATTTCTTCACTCTCAAGCTTCTGAACTTTCGAAGGTTACAGCGACTTCCATTTCCCTTTAATTTATTCATTTTTGTCAAGCGACGAAAATTTCACACATGCGATTTAGAAATCTAGCTCTTTTAGAGCGGCTTCATGTCTTTGATGGGGAGGATATTACTCATCAAAGGGCCTCTCCACACCCTCAGATATGAGAATGCAGAATAAGTTCCCAGATGTGTGAAACGAATTTATTTAATATGAAAATAGGAAAAACATTGAGATTTAATTAAGAAGAGACAGTTCAATTTTAAATTGCAGATTATAATTTATTTTCATTTATTAGAAAATTTGCGATTCTGATTACGGCATTTTTTTTAGATTGGAAACGATCGAGGCAACAGCTCCGAGAGGAGACTTCCCAGACAAGGCTAATCATAATTCGTATAGTAGGTTGTTGTGTATCACTTTCTGAAGACGAGTAATACTCTTTTCGAAACTTTTTCTTATAAAAATTGAGGTTAATTTTTCGGTTAAGCCTACGTTGTTCTCTAACAACGGAAAATTTTTCTAACACGCGAAAAAGAATATATTGTCTTATAGGTGCAGATGTAAATATTATCCATTCTTTAGAGTCATCTTTTGTTCTGATCGTTTAGTTTAACGACGCATTTAATTTCTAATTGTACGGTAAACTCGTTGTGAGAGTTAATTCCGTTTTGGTGATATAAGAAGCATTTTTTTAATGTCATAAAACGAGTAACGATCGGAATGAGGGAAAAGTATCATCATTGTCAAACGTTCCGAAATGCTGCAGCCGTTATGCAGCTTCGCGATGCAACCACGCGTTACACTGTGCGTGATTTAGAGCGTTAGAATCGTGCCATATGGGTTTTCCGTCCTGAAGACAGTTCAGAAGAGCTTAATTCAGGGTTTCCATTTGCATAAACACGCACTGTTTTATCATAGCATGTTTTACCTCAGTGAAGGTAGTTCCTGTTATGACAATGCCAATAACATTGACTTTTGGCTCTATTGCTCCGTGTGTTTGCCTGACTGTTGAATATATTGAGTAAAATTCGTTTTCTTTAGATAAAACCATAGATTCGGTCTGAATGACGTACACGCACGTTTCATAGAAGCTAAGGTTTTGGAATATTTAATTTTTTATCTGCTACCTGCTCCCTATAAACATAGTGCCTGATTTTCAATTGCGAGTTTCAATTTCGTTTTCACTCTAAAATTTGCCTGATCGTGTTGCTCTTTGAAGGCCCGTCCGCACTATCAATCTTTGTAGTAAATTTTGTGTTTTCCAACTCTCTGCAAACACGAACAAATCATGCGCGCGGGTAGATTTCGGTGTATTTGTATTTGCAGCTTGTTGGAAAACTCCAAACACAATTTTACATAGAGACAGCCAACAGTCGCTTGTTTATGTGTTTTGGAAGCGGTTGTGGCCCGTTATCTGCTTCATTTCATTGCTGTTAATTGATTTGACTGTATTTTATTTTTAACGTCACTTGGAACAATTTGAAACAATTTCTTGTCCCAAGTGTTGTTAGGGTATAATGACCGTAAAGACAGTGAATATATGATTTTATGGCAAAACGGTTATTTTAGTAATTTATTCATGTGATCATAGCTTATTATTGTTAAATGAGCCTATTTAAATTACGGATTAGTTAAGGTTTAATAGTAGCTGACAACTGCATAAATAGCAGTTGGGAATAAAGGCGTCGGGTTTTTGAAACACGTGTGAAAACTCCACAATTGATAAAGGAAACCACCAGTATGATTAACAAATGCCAAGAACTGAAATAAAACTCTAGCATAGGTCAATTTTATACAAGTATTCAAGGAGCAGTGTTGTTTGTTTACATTCTGCACTCGCACAACTTCATGCGGCCGAAAGCACAGTCTGGACACGATTCAGCAGAGTTTGTGTTTTTGTTTGCGTTTTGGTGTGTTTGTGATTGAAGGAGAGTTTGATGGTCTGGACGCGACTTAGTCAAACATGTATTGGATCTTAAATTCCTCTCCCGGGGTAAGAAGTGCACTGTGAACAGGGGAAAATACCTAATTCTAAACGATTTTACAGTTAGTAGTTAGTTGCAATTTCTCTGCTGTAAGCATTCTCTTGAGTTGGTTATCTTCGATCACATTCGTACTTGGATATTCGCATGCTTCCTTTTCTCGACCGAAAGTTTTCCGAAACGGTATGATGCCTGAGTAGGAGGTTTTTACTGCATTTGGCTATTACTGTTTATCCCTGAACTGCATTGCTGGCAATTCAAATTAAATTAGGATGTTTATTAGCTCAAGACTCTGAAGTGGGTCATATATGGTACATCCGATCATCTAACCTAACCTAATGTAACCAAAGCACTATCACGTATAAATACAAATTTACAAGTTTTCTTCAAATTTGTGTTCATCAATCGAATAAGCTAGTTCTGATCAGAAAGAAAATTATTAGAGTAACCAAATTAGTGAAACCAAAATCATTTATTTTTAAATTCACAATAGAGATATTTGTTAGCATGAAGTTTTACCTGTGTGGAGAATCGGAGTCAATGTGTTAAAGCTCCTTATCCGTGAGATAGGTCATCTATAGAATGCAACAAAATAGACCATTTAGTATGAAGATTAGAAAACATTACATTACATATATGTACAAATGTGTTTCCGCACATAATTTTTTACTCACGGAAACAGTAAGTTAAGAAGGAAGAGGAAGAAAAGGTAACGAAGATTGCATGAAAATGGAAGGAAGCAAAGTGGGCAAGGACGAAGTCCTACTGAGGTAACGCAAGTGTCCCCCTGGGGTCATCTGGCCCATGTCATACGATAGCCAACCCTAATTAGCCTAACTATATTACCTATTCAATGACCCATGAGGTGCTTACTATTCGCAACAAATTATTTCTCCAAGCGAAATTGAAAAAAAAACGGTCGCTCACTTCCAGAACTGAAATCCCAGCAGCTCAGAAGAAGGCTAAGTTTAATTGGCGTAATAACAGTTCCGCCGCGTGAACTTAGATTGCCCTCATCGCAGGAAGTGCAGAAATTTTCCGGCGAAGAATTTGATAGCGGCGCCCCGCAGCCACCGCAGCGTCGCAATGAATGTCAGCTCGCTGGTCGGCCCGAGTTTTATGGTCCGTAAGTATCGGAAATTCTTCTTCATGGCCAATCGTGCGCGGAGTGCACATCATCCAACTTAGTGTCCGACTTGGACGAAGATGAACGAAAAAGGATAGGTGGAAATCATTGCAAGCTAACCGAAAAGTTTGGTCTCAACCCTGTGAGTTTGTTCTAAGCTAACCGTTAGACAAGTCAGCACAAAATTCATTTCAAAATATTTTAGGCCCTCTATTTGGTCCATTTTTTGTGAATGCTTTGTTTGTTTGTAAGCTTTTGCATCGCGACTTGTAGTTTTATATCATCGTAGTTTTTATGATATGTTGTGGATGCATCTGCAAATATACTCTCGTCAATCTGCAAATATACTCTCGCTCATGAGGGTTTTTTCTAAAGCACGAACATTAAAGCCATTTCCTGATGAAACGGTAGCTTTCACTGGTGGCTTTATTGAAATGAAAATGAAGGAATGTATTCAGAGCGAAAATATTTACGATGAATACGAATGTTTATCCAAAATTTTAAACCCCATGTGCAGTATACTGTACCAGTACATTTTTTGCAACATATTGTACGCATGGAAATTATATTTTAACAGTAGCAAAATTCCTAATACTCTGTTTTATAAAATGCATCCTAACAGAGATGCTCCTCCGAATTAATGAGGAATTTCCTCCACAATTTCACAACTTTTAAATTAAAAATTTTTGACCACATTTCTACGCGGCACATGGCAAATGATCAAGAAAGCTCGTTTTATCTAAGTTTTCGGCAGGAAAAACGTACACTTTTAGTTTATTTAACAGCGCTTTAGCAGAACTCACAGCAAGCCGATTCGGTAACTTCAAGAACTCGCTCATACACTCATAATTGAGGCTTTTTTCGGCACGCCACCATAATTATTGTGGCTTTTCTAGACGTTAGTGGCTTAATAATTAAGCTTTGCTAACGCAGAAAAGCTGCTCGAAGAAGGTCGTTAAAATAAATTGGTCTGGCAAGAGGACAAGAATCTTGAAAAGACTTTGAGAAAAAACGATTGCAGAACCATCAGTTGCTATCACAAAGAGTAAGTTCCTTCGGAAATCATTGTGAATGAAGTTCTTACCCGCAGAACTCGTACTCTCGTTTTCTTTCCTTTTCGTTTTCGAATCAACTTTGGCGGCTCATCACGCAGGCAGATTAGCGTCGCCTTCAGGTCCGATGTGTGCATTACGATCACAATGCTCTGAATTAACGGTTAGTTGGTGTGTCCTAAAGAAGAGACAAAGAAGAGTTTTTTCTTCTTCACGGTAAACGATGCATCGGAGATGATAAATATATAAATGAAAAAAAAATATGTGCTTGATTTATTCCCGTGCAATCTGCGGCGTCAGCGTGCTACCTAGAACGGCCGTTGAGAAACTGTGAATTATTTTGATTGACAAACTTTTGCCGGATTTTCCATTTTATTTTCATTTTTAGAAATGTCTCACTAATTCTCGTTTGCTATTTATGAAAATATATTTATAAGTGTGCCGGCTAAACCGACTTGACGGAAAGGTTTAATCTAGAGTGGACTGTTTGATACGTTGCTATGTGCCGAAAACATTGGTAACTGGACCCTAAATCATCAAGTGTCGACACATCGGAAAGCATCTCAGGCATCGACGACCACTGGAGTCCGAGTAGTCTCGAATTTGACACGGATGAAGTCACAATATTCTATTGCTTTTCTGTAATTATTAAGCATTTCTTGACTCAACACCGTGGTCCATAGGGCTGGGCAGGTGCACAACAAAGGTTCATTCACAGTTCTTATGTGATACGATTCAGAATGTTGATATTTGAATTGACCCTCATATTCGGGAGCTGGAGAGCGAGGATTTATGCTCACATAATGATTATTTTTCACAGGCGTGTGTGCGGGTAAGTCCACCATTATGCGAAGTGCTTCAGGCGTCAGCATTTTTCAAAACAATTGAAAGTCGTATGTTAAGTTTTTCCTATGATTTTAGATACAGCACAGATAAACACTTGTTGTAGGGGAAATAGAAATTCTTGAGACTTGCGTATTTCACTGTAATTGACTGTACATATGCAAGGATTAATTTCTCTCGTACAGCACGTGTACGATAATATTAAGTCAACCCTCTACTCGGTGCGTGTTGGCTTAGGAAAGATTGTGAACTGGAAATACATCACAAAATCTAGAACGTAAACACGTAGCTTCTACGAAAACATTTGCAGTATGAGTTCAAGTGTTTTTAATGCAGCCATTCCATGCAAAAAACGCTGTCACTCGAAGGCTGCAGGTGTTTAAGGAATATCTACGGTCGATTTCTGCATATTTTTGCTTTCCCAGAAGCGAAACACGAAATGATTCAATGTTAAAAAAACAGAAAAATACTGACGTATTCTTTGGCATGAACAAAAATTTCCCTTACCCGTTTATAGAATAACCTTTTTGTACAATGCTTAAAAAAATGTAGTGTTTGATTCTATACAAGGATGAGTGGTCGAGCCTCTCATTGAACAGTTGATAGAAATTTATGGAAAGTAGATATCATCAGCAATGCAAATATGAATATTTTCCAAAAGAGGTAATATATTAATCAAACTCTGCAAGCGACATTTTTAAACATTTATTTTACTACTAATGATTGAATGCATTGCGTTGTAATTACTCAATTTACAGTTATTTTTTGGTTATCGTCGTCGTATGACTCAATTATTTATTCAAATTTGTTTGAATGACATGAGATGAATTAAATTAAAATTCTTAAACCGTTAACTTTTATCAAATCAGTGTCCTGATTCTTACATATGGGAACATATATGCATGCAGATATCCAACCCTTTAACTCATCAGCTCCCACAATGACTCATATAAGTTTATATGTATGTGCGTGCACCTTCCTTGATACCTTCCATAGAATGCCCTTGTACCCGCGATATAAATCTGTCGAAGTTGCAGGCTAGCTGCCACCCTTAAGACAACTATGACGAAAGCAATATCTGCTGGAAATTTATTGCTTGAGAAGAGATTGCTGAGCAGAGACGTTCCCTTTCCGTATCTTGCTCAACAGGGAAAAATGTCCTGAACAAAGCGGTTTATTGGACCTAACAAGGTTTAGTTCTACTTCCTTTAAACTGATGAAAAAAAATTTAACAGATGAATTGCTTAGTGGTTTCAATACCTATGATTGACTGCCCTTATATACTGTGCATTTTTTTCGTATTCATCTCCTAATTACTATAAGCGTAAGGCACAACGTGAAAAATAATTGATACTGTTTTGCTCGGGGTTAAAAACAATGGAATTTTGAAACCGCTGCGCAGTATTCTCTGCTAAGAATGCTGACAAATGCACACAGAAAAGCCGTGAGAGTGAGATATAGAGCTCGTATCATCTTCATCGTATCATCTGCTCAGTAGCGCAACATATATATGCCTAAGGTTTAATATTTCCTTAGGGAAATATTAAAACTGAACTAAAGGATACATTTTGGTGTCATCAAAGTTTCAATAATTCAACGTGCATTTCAACACTGAAAATATTTAAGAACTCGTCCTTGCATATTCCTTAAAAGATGGCATGACGGTTCATGATTTATTCCCTATCGTGTTACAACTTCCATAGTGCATATATGCTCTACTCATTATGCATTGCATTTCTAGGCTTCTTGGAGTAAAAAATCTCAAAACTTTTAATACTATGTAATGTGCCAATACTTAACATATGAGAGCTTTCTTGAATTTTTAATGGTGGATTACTGAGAACGAGACTGAGAAGCAGCACTTTGCAGTTCGTCAACTTGTACCTCTCAATACTATGGTGATGTGTTGGCCGAGAAACTTTCCAGAATGACGGTCATTTAAAAATGGAACAGTTCACTGATGACATTTTGTATTAAAGAATAGGCTCTTCATAACACCGACAAATACAGAATTTTCAAAAATGGTTTTTCTGCTCTAGTTACAATTCAAAGCTGCCCCTATGAGTGCAAACTTCTAACGTTTGAAGCACTCAAAGACAGAGGGTCTTTGTAACTGATTTTATCGAGTGTTTACCCCATGAATTTGAATTTTAGAAAGTGTTGGGTAACTTGAAATGTTGTGTAATGAAACGTATTTTGTTTCAAATGACAGACTGAGAAAAGCAGCATTTTTAGGTTTATGCTAAGGTGAGCAGCACTACATTAAATGAATGATTCTACCCCCTCATAATCTTTTATTACTGTACTTAAGTGTTCAAAGAAATGTGCGCTATCATTGTGTTATCTGTCAGCCTTAGAATTATAATTGTAATCTTAGTACCTTCATAACTTCTGTGGGTACCTACATCGCAATGTTCGATGTAATTTTTTTGAGCCTTTATCACTCCCATTAGTGAATTTCATCGAGACTATATTAGCTTTCGTGCGCTGATTTTCAAACCGAGAACGAATTTTGATATGCCATTGTTGTCATCACTCTCATGCATTGTGAATTATCTCATTTATCTTAAATTTATTAACTAAGTTTCGGAACTGTATAGAGGTCCTTCAGAAATTAATTTGGTTTATCGACACGTTCTTATTTTGTAGTCGCTTTTCATTCTGTTACTTTAACGATAACGATCACATACGATATATGAGTTACATATTTTTATACAAATTATAAAATTAGTATTTACTCGCCACATTCGATTTATAAACTCTGCAAGTCACGAACTACGGTAGACCGAAGATTGGTGGAGACAACTCGAATTGATGAAGAGGCGGCTTTAATTTATTTTAGAATTTGCTGGCTAATTGGCCGCTCAAATGGGTTGACGTTGAGATTACGGTTTGAGTCATTAGCACAGTAAAAATTTAAACATACCAGTCATTATGGGTGAAAAAAACAATTATTGCTAACTATGCACAAGAATCCACGGAAGTTAGGGTAAAGTTTTACTCGTTCGAGATCTTTCTGCGAGAAGCAAGTTTGATCAAATAATCAAAATAGAATCAAGCCATCGAATCACATAAATTTACTGTCAATGTTCGAAGTCTCGAGTTATTGCTATACTCGTTTGTCTGCAGTAACAGTGCAATTTCATTGAATGAAATTTTCCCTACCGTCACAAAGTTACCGAATCATGAGATCCGGGACTCCTGCGACGTGATCAGCAGACTCTTTCCTGTCGGTGCATGTTTCGAAACGTGCTAAACAGACGTGCAGCACCTTATACTATAATAAAATACAGCTAAACGTAAAAAATCGTATTTTACCGCTTAACATGCAAAGTTACAGTATTTCTTACATCTCGAGAGTTAAAATGAGCCTTGAATAGTTGAAAAGGCTGTTGAATACCGTGAAAGATAATATATCTCTTCAACATATGAATTTCATTTTTCGTATTATTAACTGTATCCTGAAATGCACGAATAAGTTCTCCAGCTACTTGATCCAATATCGTTTGGTTTCCTGCACTAAGCCATCAAATTTTACGACCCATCTCGTTGGAAAACGGAGATCTGTACAGGAACGTGAAAGATTGCTGTCAGAATTGAGAGCGGAAATCCTTGCTGGTGGCCTGCATGGAGCGGACTGATGTAAGAAGTGAAAGAGATGGATTTGTAGAATCGGACGTTGCAACGCAGAATATCTTGATCGGGTTCATCGATTTAGAGCATCGTCCAGGCGCGGGTCAGGGCAAGTTCCACTATTTAAAAGGATACATTTTTTGTGCCGGTGGAATTTGAAATGCACAGTTTTGTTAAAAGAAAATGTAGTTATTATGCGTAGATAGAATCCGGCGAATGGGACTATACTCTAGGAATAAATTTTAATTCAGCATGCTAAATTTTGAATGTACTGCAAACATATTATTTGGGTAGCTTTCTTTTAACAGTCAGTTTATCATTCACATAGAAAGTGGCTCCCACGCATCTCAGTGAAAGATTGGGCGTGACTGAAAGAACTGGAGATTGGAAGCTCAAGATTAATTTAGTTAGCTAAAAAAGTTCTGCAACATTATGCTTATACAAGTTAACAGGTGGAAACCAACGAATCTCTTCAAAAATTGACTTTTCTAGGTCTCCGAATCTGTTTCACAGAGATATGACGGTAAATTTTCAGTTTGTAACCGTTCACCTTTTGGGTTGATGGATAAGTTTTGATTACATGACAGCTTTATCATGGGAATCTGACTCATACGAGACTGTTAACTGTTAATAAAGTTACTTTTTTTGATACATTGTGTTTCATTTCTTTCTTCATTTCTGATAATACATCATTGTCAATCTCCAGAGCGATTAATACCATGTATTGGCGAAATTATTTGGCGCTAAGGCTGAATTTAGCTTCGTTCAGAAAGCTAGGTGCAACCTTATGCACGCATGCAATAAGGATGCATTTAGCTTTTACTAATAACTATCAGCATTTTTATGAAAGGCCTTCATTATGAGATTGTTGGCTTGTATTAGGTTCGAGGAGCGCTGAATTCAGTCTTATCACATTTCTGCTGCCAGAATTGTCACATTAAAAATTTTTGATGCTCTATTTGATAATACATTCATGAACGGTTGCGTTCCAAGATTCATTACATTTCTATCAACTCATACATTTGAAGTTTATGGAATTGAAACTTATCGTGGCTCAAAATTTGTCATCAAATATTGGAAAATTAATTCGGATATCTTTCCTTCAAGAACGAAAATTTTGCCTAGGGCTCATTATTTGTCAGCAGCTACTGGAAAAATATTGAAACTTATGCTAGATCTAAAGTGGAGTGATCTTGACATACTTTTGGCTGCCAAGTATCCTTTATTCGTCGTGGCAAAATGTTGTAGAAATTCTTCGTAGCCTAATGCGAGAATTTTTTAAAAGAATGCGAATTAGATTTCTTCATTTGTCTAGCAGAGTTATATCTTAAATTATTGATACTCGAATAAAAACTAGGGGTCGAATTAGATTTATTTATCATCTTTGAATAGCTCCTTAACAAGAGTGTGGCTGCAATGTGACATATTTTACTCGCACTGTTCGCACAAAAATTTCTTCAGAATGAAATTCTTCAAAAAAACTAATTTTTGTATGTGTATGGCGCATTTTCTAAACCTCAACCATTAATGCCAATTTTGACGGATTAGATTAAATTTGCATTCGAAGTCGAGAATACCAAACGATGAGATTGATTTGTTTGGCACCATCTTCACTAATGCATCAATATTAATTTGGGTGGACTTGTCACAGTTAGCCAGTGCAATTCCACATACATTCTTTCCAATGATGAATGCAATTGGAAATTGATTTACGCACATCGTTCACGAAATATATCATACAATAAAGATTTTTTTTGAGATCACGAGAGATGTATGTCGGAAAATTATCTTTACCGAGAATCGCTTCGTCTGCGACTAAAATTATAAAAAATGATGGCATTCCAAGAGACTCAAGTATTTAGTAACGCATAAGCAGATGCCTGAACATGCCAGGCAGCACGCACCCTATAAGTGAAATCGCTCAGCAAAAAACTCCACGGGGAAAACGCCGAATATTTAACTATCAAATCACCTTTTAAAAGAACATCAAAAACTGACGAACAACTGATTATGCGCACAATTTTTTTTTCTTAGGGATTATGTTTGATTCCACAAATCACCGCGCTTCTGAGCTAAAAATCATGTTACTAAGATTTTAGTTTATTCCCAAATAAGATTGGCTCACCAATTTTTAAAGTGGTAAAAATTGATATTATAATTTTAAAGTACGACGTACGCGTTAAAATGTTTTTGGAGTTATAGAGAAAGAAACATATTTTAGCACCGCAAGAACACGTATTTTTCTCCAAATATGTTCAATACACGGGATCGCCTGATTTAGAGTAAGCAGTTTAAACTCAAAATCTAAATAAAGTAAAAAGGAGAAAAGATGAATAAATAAAAGTGAATGTAGGTTTTGCTCCGTTACCCATTAGCCTAAATCAATAACTGTTCCGTGAACTTTCGACCGATTCTTTCATCCTGTGTAAATTCCGTGATTGAGATAAATCACTCAACAAAACTCCACGGTTAAAACGCAGAGTATTTAACTATCAAATCCCCTTGAAAGAACGTCGAAAAACTGGCGAACAACTGGTTATGCAAAAACGGGCTGAATATTTAAAAAATTGAAATACACATCATTTCATCTTCATTTCTTTGTTTGCTACCTTAAGACTCGTGTCTCCACAGCTCAGCCAAAAACAATGGCTGCCGTGAAACACAGAATTCAGGACAAAATTCGTGGTACCCCTGCTGAGATGCTACACCAATCGATGAGGAACTTCGAGAACAGATTAGAAGGATACATACGTAGAGGAGGACATCGTCTACAGGATGTCATTTCTAAAGATTGACAACTTGAATTACTGTCTCTTAAAAAGTAAGTTGCAGAGATTCAATTTATGTCGATAATTTATTTAGTTGTTATTTTTTTCTGATTTGTACGTTTGTTTAAATGTTATAGTTTTTTAGTGTCTTTTTGTGAACAAGATAGCTATTGAAATTCAACCGAGTCAAGGACAGCGTAAGCTGTTTCCTCGTGAATTTGGACATGAGAAGGCGCTTAAAATAATTCCGTCTTTAATTATTATGCATTTCCATAAATTTTTTCCTGTAGCCCTTTTAATGTTTATTTGAACAGACGGGTCCAACTTTCGTATGGTCCGTTGTTAATTTTGACACTTGAATCGGAGGAATTTATTCCTGATAGCATTTCCAACAGAGAGCATTGATGATTCAATTCTTATTTCACTAATTTTTCTTGAACACAATGACCCCTAGAGTATTGGAAACCTTTCTTCTACACCGTATTGTACACTGTATTACAGGCACAAGAACAGTAAGGACTGAGATTAAATAAACTGTTGAATAAACTCGAAGCTCAAAGCTACAAATAAATGATCAACCTGAATGTCATTTTTGCATTCTATGAAATCACTAATTGGCTAGATGATAAAATTATAGCACACATAGAGAGTATAAACATTTTCTAAAAGTGACCCAAAATATTCCTCTTTGAATTCTTCACGCAACATAACTAAAAGCTTTCATATTTATCCTAGGATCATAGTCGAAAACGTCTCCATGTACAACGAAGCTAAGTCTGTGCTACATTACGTCGCAGCTGATGACTTCCTCTAGAGTTCCAAAGCCGAGAGGACTTTGATTAGTTTGCCATCAATCAAGACTCTTGATGACTGAAGCCACCAAATCTGCGATTTCCTGTATCAAGCTATTCATTGTGATTTACCTTAATTGGAGTCAAAGCAGATGGGTTAGTAAGAAGGTGTAAATATGTAAGTGTTGGAGTCATTAACGAAATGCTAATGATTTTCACTTGCTTACAGTGTTGAACATCTCTTTTCTTCAGTCATAAGCATAAATTTAAAGCACCTAAAAAATAGCACTGTATAGAGTGCTTTTCAAAGTTTTTCTCTATTCAGAATGCTATTCATACTGTTCCAGTTATTCTCAAGGGTCTGAATTGAATGACTTTGAATATTTTCTATGAGCGATTTGAAGTTGCGAGCTTAAATTACTAAACATTTTTCTTCTAGGACAATTTTTACTAGCGGCTGACACCCTGGGTTAGGAGGTAGGTACACTTAAGTCTTTGTTAAGAGTAATGCCGGTGATAAAAATAATAACTACAAATAGCGTCATTTTCAGCCAGGCAATGTTGCCTCTGCGGAGAATGGCCCGTCACAAAGACCGCTATGTTTGGTGCGTGTCAGTATCTCTAGCCTTAATTTTTCACCAGCCTCATCGATAAATTTATAAAATTAATGATCCAAATACCTACGCTCACAAAATGAGAGATAATCATGGATGCACCGGTGAATAAATTGACTGGCTTAATTACAAATGAGAGGTAAGGATCTTCCTACCGACCAACCGTGAAGAAGCTTTTGTTCCCCTCTCCAGTTGTTGCAAATGTCTGCCCTGCATATTCTAATGGCTGTTAAATAACCTGTGTATTATGATGTTTTTTTCACTTTGATAAATTTTTTTGCTATGATATCTGAACTCTAATTTTTAAGTCTTAAAAAACAAGAGTTTCGCTGAAATGTTCAAGTAGTTTGAGGATTTGTATTTTTTTCCAAGATCGGATTCAATATACAATTGAGAGTTTTTACGCTTATTAAATGATGTTAAGCGTTTTATCGAAGAAAGTTCATGAGATCACTGCCAAAAAAATTTCAAGATTACAATACGCATACTATGTAAACTGCAGATTGCTAGCACCGTTAACTTTCATGACTTGTATTTCAGTATTATTAAAAGTATATCTCAATGAAGTTCAGCTCATGATTTAAATATTCAACGAACGAATTAAGTAAAGTGATATATTCAAACTGCAAGATCCAGCTCATCAAAATAACCGACAGACTCTTATCGACTAATCCCTTTGTCAAAATTGAGATGAATTACCAGGTGACTTCGGTGGGAGGTTCTATGGCTGCAGCAAAAGAAAGACGTATGCCATACTCGGGTGAGGGATGTTCGCTCGAACATTTAACAGGCCATTAAAGTCAGAGTATTAATGAAGTTTAGCTAAATGAGCTCTTTTGTAAATCATTCATTGAAGTTTAGATGGCCATTAGATTTCCCAAGAGCGCTGCGGGCGCGGCAACTTGGGAACAAGTTTATATTTTGTGACCCGAGTGGCTCTGAGACGGCGACCGGCAGGAGGCGGTGACTGGAATTGGTGACCGAGTTCAAGTGAGGGAGGTCTGATGTATCTATTTGTTCTAGGGCCATTTGCGCCCTTGAATGCTACTTCCCGTAGCGCAGTTGCAGTGGGAGAATTTCTACGAAGCGTTCGTGTAATTACACAGGCGATACGATCAATGAACTGGTTTTTGGAATGTGAGTGTGTAAGTTGATATTTTTTTTTGAGTTCGGGTTGAAATTTCAAAGCTTGTAAGAAGTCTTTATTTTTGGATGGAATCAGTCATTATAAATGATTCTTACTGTCATTAACTGAAGTGTAAACAAAGAGTGTTTCGCAGTGATTTCATGAGAAGCAATTTCATATTCATTTGATTGGAAGTTAGTTCGGGGTTTCTTCGCTGTCAATGCATGACAGGCTCGAGTAAATTTTAGTGAGTAGTCGACAATGCCATTAAAAACGACATAAAGCTTGCAAACTATAATAGTTTCATTATAAAAGGGGAATGTAAAAAAGGGGAACAGGAACGGTCTAAATAAATTGAAAAAGCTGACCACCAACAAAATCATATTTAATATAAATACTCGAGCTAAGGGACAAGTTCTGAATTCAAGATCAAATTCGCAGTATTTAGAGTCTCGTCTGACAGAGAAGACAAAATGCAGTCATCAGTAAATTGGATCCTAAATTCGGGGTAAATGAACGGCTCATCGAAAATAATTTATAACATTTCAGGAAGCAAAAGTGACACAGCTGAAAAAATCCTCCTCTGGAGCGGGGCCAGGAGACTAATGGCTAGCTGAAGAGCTACCGCAATCGACATGGACTCACAGAAAAAGAACAACATCCCAGGAAAACAGGACTGATTTTTTTACACTCGCTCTAAAGAGAGAAACATTTTCAGAGCGCAAATAGACCAACAGAGCAATACAACGATGATAGTATAAGGATCATGTTCTACTTTTCAGACTGAATTGAGATAAGTGTAAAAATATTTGCAGCTCAACGAAAATATTATCCTACGATTAAATATTTGAAAATTTTACAAAAATATTGGAACGTTTTGGGTTGAATATTATTTTTCATCCTTGAGGCTACTTATAGTTCCGGTGAGCTGAAAATTATTTCAACAGTATGCACGTGCGATATAAACTCTATTTTTTCTTTTCCTTTAAAAAATATCGTCTTGGTTAATTTTAAACACTGGTTAACGGAGTTAGGTTCTTTATTTCCATGTGTGAGAGCTCTCAACTTAAGTCTTATTCGGAACTGTCAGAAAGAATACTAACTTCTTTAGTTTCGAGCTGGTACATTCATGGACAGCTGTTAGCATTTGATTTTTACGTTTCACTTTACTTCACTTTTCCACAAACAGAGCGAATGAACTGCAGCTTCGAGGTGCGTTCAGATTTTTTCGCCCTCATCTGGATTTTTATGAGGCAAAATAATCATTAAAATAATTTTGTAATGAGACGGGAATGTAAGAATGAAGCGAATTATCAAGGTGGCTTATTTGTTCATTTTATGTCGCCATTTCTGTATCAAACATACTTGGAAACTACTTAGTGTTTTAAAATTGGCACAGCCTGATGCCCCGTGGCATTTTATTCACTGAATTCTGACATGAATTTCGTTAGAAAAGCGGCTCTCACTTCTGATGCAAACTGGTATGTACTCGCTGCTAGTCATTTTCCGCAGCGTGCAATTATAACTTGCGATCCAATGACGAGTTTAAATTGAAAGACAGAAAGTATTACGCAAATAACTTTATATTTTTCATAAGTCGACAAGCGAATCATCTACAGAGGAAACACGTGTTTCGACTTAGCCTCAAATTTTTTTTAAGTCGAATGAAATTTTAATTAGAGCGACTAATAAGTCCATGACTGAAAAAAAGATATAATTTGTCCTTGCGATAGAGCTAAATTTAGCTTAGTACACGGAACTATTTACTGCTTCATGTGCAGGGTGTTAGAGATAAAGAGGTACAAAATTTCACTCCTGCAAGAAAGTGGAAGACTAAATACTTTTGCCCTAATGAAAATTTGCCCAAAAAATAGTCTTTTGAGATATTACTTGTTCATTGTTTGAAAGAAAGAAGTTTGAAAACAAAATTGCCCACAAATAATTTTTTCATTCAAGTACTTTACAGAAATCGTTCAAAGTTTTCTCTATCTACATCGATGGACTTGTGATATCTTCGAATTAAGACTGCCGGATATTGTGGGAAAGGCCTGAAATTTCAGAAATATCACCAGGCAGCCTGTCTAACTGTCTGGTAATACCATTAGCAGCACCACGAGCAAGGTGCATGTCTACCATTTCTGCGTTTCTTAGACGATTCGTGTTGCCTGTAGAAAATGAGCAGCAACAAATAACTACGAAAAAAGTTACATTGCTGCATTATTTGGAACAACGTACAACTGACTTATCTAAATATTTTAACCAAATAACTCAAAAACCAAACGTTTTTTGCAAAGCTTCATGAAGACAAGAGTCTTTAGTTTACTTCTTTCTGGTAGATATGTAATTTGCTACTTTTTCCTAACTTTCTGTAAATTTCCAATGAAACTACATTTCGCTTTTCACGAAAAAACCGCCAGCATCTTCATGAAACAGGTCAGCTATATTCTTTGTGTCGGTAAAGGGTTCACGCGAGTAAGCCCTGCACTCGCTGCGATGTTCAGGTCCATTATCAGAGACCAGTAGTGCCGGCTCATGCACTGCGGCTCACGCTAGTGAAGTGTCCTGTTCGAGGAAGAGCTTCATTGCTCTAATTCTTCCTGTTATTTTCCTGCGCTTTTGCTGAAAAGCGGAGGCGTTTTCTCCAAAAGTGGAGCATGTTTCTAGAAATTTTGCAGTTCTTTGAGGACTGTCCCAGTAAGTGGCTTCCTAATAATAGGTAATAGGGATACTTAAATTATCGTTAATTCTTTTGATAAGCTCCTGATAATACCCAGCTCATTAATTTAAAGTGAACGTTGAACTACCTGAGTATATTTATCGGCTTGTTCCGCTTCGTAATACAAAAATGCTGCTCAGTCCCAAAACTAAACGATGAAACTGCTATCGTTTTGAAAACTAAGTTTCACATCATTTATGGTGCTTATGGCGAAGATTTCCCTCGTGATTCCAAATTATAGTTTCAATTCGTGGTAGAAAACCACCCAACGTCGCGGTTAAATATGAGGAAATAAGATTTTACTCAAAGAACTTCAAATTAAGATAACAATTGATGCTTCGCGTTCAGAGTAACAGGTTTGTCTAAGTATGTACGTGAAAAAGAATTTCAAGTGCCAGTCAAAAGGTTTGTCTATACATACCCGCACAATCGCTGCAGAAATTTTGTGGTGCGAAATAATCTGCGGATGCTTTGTAAAACATATTACAGCATTGGAAACAGGATAAAAACAGTTATGTAGCATCAAAATTAAATCAGTTGATCCATTGGCTTAGCAACATGAAGATGTGGCTGAATCAAGAGTCTACCTCAAACTAAAATAATTCGCAGAACAATGGGATAGACGACGTTCAAGTTACAATCCGTCACTAAGTGTCGAGTTGTAAAACCTAAATTTACTGTCTCCAATTCACAATCCATGTAGCTCCAGCTTTAGGAAATTTATAAAATATTTTAGCATCGGATTAAATGAGGTTTGCGATAGATGGATGTGTCTCCCCCTGGAGACAGCACGAGGGCTACATAAGTCAAATAGTAAACATGCACAGAAGCACAAGGTTCTCAACTGGGAGGGCCTGGAGGGCCGCTCTGCCGACGCCCAAAAGTACTTGTGTAAATTAACCTTTCCGCTGGCTCCCCAAACTAACTTAATAATTCAAGTACTTCAAGTAATAATTCCTAGGCCATGTCATTTAAATTGTTACCATCTGTCTGGCAGCCTTTTTTAATAAATAAAAAGAGCTCACACCTCTTCACACCTTGTTGAAGATAGAACTCAAAGTCCTGTATGCTGCCTGACGCTGATGTCGAATTGACTTCAGAGAAATAATAATTCCCCTTCCTTGCCGAGCTGCGTAGACTTACGAACCCTATTCTCAAGCAAAAAAGACCGAATTTAAACACTCCGGAACACAGCTTCAAAGCCAGTAATGTCACTCTACTTTCACTACTCAGAACTGACGAGAACAATTTGTACACAAGGATTCATTCCACTGAATTATTCAAGCGCCGTACTCTGTGAACTTAGAGTTAAGTCAAAGTTGATAGCTCTCCGTCAATTCAGCAGAGATCTACTCGTAAAGTCCCCCTCTTGTTTCACTCAAAAATCAAGTCGTGAGTGTACTTTACTCACAAAGAATAGAGCGTCGTCGTTAAACTACGTATGGTAACTGGCTCAGCAAAGTGGACGTCGAATTGTAATAATAGCTTTTTGTCGAATTTCAGTCGAATAATAATAGGTAGGTTATTAAGTACGAATTGGAAACAATAATGAAGAATGAGTAAGTAATTAAGCAGCTATGAACTCAATGATTTGTCGTGCATGTTGTGCGAAGTTTATGACTGCACCCAATCTGAAGCATTTCAATTTTTTTTTTGCAGAGGGTGAAAAAAATTTCAATTTGAAGCCATTTCTCTTCGCTTACCACTGATTTACGTACATTTTGAACCAATTTTATTTCAATTCGAACTGAAAATCTTCGAAGATACATGCGCAAAGATTTGCACGGGCGACAGACAAGAAATATGCAACCTCTTATGCTTTACCAAACATTTCGTCTAAGTTAAAGCTGAAATTAATGTGACATTTTTACATCAACCGCAGCTAATAAAACGATGAAGTTCTCTAGTTTATTTTTGTTCTCAAACTAATTAATTTTTACATAAAGTTGAATGAGGAAAGGAAATTCAATCTAGTGTTCGCTCCCAAAAATGTAAATGTGCTGCGAGAGTTTCGACAAACATACGACAAAATCCTTAAATTTTCAAAGCATGTTGTGCAGAAAATAAAACCACTCAAAAAAATTTGAAATACGGACAAAAGTTTGCACTAGGTAAATTTCCAACATGCTCATCTAATTGATGCGAGTGCAAAGAGCTGGAATTTCAAATTTCTCCTTGGTTTTTAATTAGTTTCAAAGCGTTTCAAATCTCAGGCGCAGGTGTTTTGTTCCCGCTTGGGAGTTTCCCCAAAATTTTCTCGACATTCCAGACGAAGTCTTTGATCTCCTCACGAACTGCAGTCCGGGATGCCCTTAATTTTGGGGCATTTTATACGGGACAAATCGATCTCTTAATTAAGATAGGATGACGAGGGAAAATGCAACACGAATGCAAATCCTGAAGACATTTGGGCGGTGTAGATGCGTAATGTAGGGCGTTAAGAAAATTGAGTTAAAAAAAATTTAACAGGTTTTTTGTTACCATGAATGTTGGAGTCGTTGATTAAGTTAGTTAGGCAATTTGAACGTAGTTAAATAACAGTTGTGTTGAAACTATCAAAATACCACTTGACGCACATGTGCACCAGGTGGCGGCTGACGTGTTGAAGTACGCTGTCTCATGAGAGACATCACGTCAAGTCGTGCAGTGCTATGTAAAGCTCAAGTGGTATTTAGTACTTTAATTAACTTCATTGCTAAAGGGGGCCTGTGCGACTTCGTTGATCACGAATTACGTATATACTACGAGTACATCCATTGTAGAGAATTAATAGAATAGAAATAATAAAATGTAAATGCTTCTTAATAATGAATTAAGGTAGCGTGGAACAAAGGAGCTAACACTCACGTTGATAGCGAGCGTGTTAAATAATGAAAAAACTTAAATAGCTATTCAGCGAGGCTTACGTGCAAATTTTGTCCCATCGCACGTAAGGTAAACTCGACTCGACTAGCGTACATCAAAATGATCCACACAAATCGATGGTCCAGAAACTGCCGCCAAGCAGCAAGTAAGTAACCAACCACGCAATTAAGTGTGATAGTTGGATGAGCGCACTGCGTAAAGCGACTGAAGGGCAATCAAGATCTGAGATGGAGTGGTGCCATTGCTGTAAGAAAACAGTAAGGAGGGCAGGAGGTGAAAGCGTACCTCACTCATGCGCCCGCCTCGCATCATCAGGGGCAGGATAAACATAGTATTCGTGTATATCATTCTAAATTATTCCAGCTGCAAAATATTTACTACTCCCCGTGCTTCGTCACGAAGGAGCTTTAGAAAATTGCATTTGATACCGACATGTATTAATTAGCCGTTCTTTATCAAGTTGTTTTCACTCACATATTTGTGCACTTATCGTTTGTTTAGTCGGTATGACAGTTTTCTATAAAATATCACATGAGGAAAATTTTCCAGCCTGAAGCTTATCGGAATAAACCTGGTGGCCCTGATATGACTACGCTTCCGCAGTATAACGCTACTCAAGACAGAATCTTTAGGGTATAGTTTCGTGTCTCACTTGAATGCCATCTTATCCAGGCCTACATCTCAGTACTCGTGCACGCAGGACAGGAAGAGGAGAGTAGACATGCAGGGCGAAGGAGTCTTCTCAACGCCTAACTTATCGTTCTAGGTAGTCTCAGAAATTTTTTATAGGGCTTATGTCTGGGGACTTAGCTGGCCAAACTGAATGCCTGCCATGTCCTGAATGACTGCCTTGAGAATAAATGACAGTTCTAGGCAATGAATCCGGCAGTTGTCATCTTTAAAGATTGGCAAAGCAACGTATCTTTCTTCTTTCAGGTATTGTGCAAATGGCAAACTTGGTTATCTATATCAACTCCCAGCAGCCACGCTGATTCATTTTGAAGAATACCTCAACTAATGGACACACTTCTGTGTCGTTGAAACAGCCCCAGAATATGACAGACCTACCTTATCTTTGCGTCGCCCCTTGCACACAGGTTCGTCGAAAGCTTTAGAAGGTTTTCGATGAACAAGACGGCCGGCATTATTGCTATAAAAACAGAATCGTTATTCATCTGTCCAAATAACACTTTTCCACTCTTCTACAGTCCAACGGAACATGCGTTCTGCGGTGCAATTACTTAAATTTTATTACTGGATTGTTGGATTGTGTGATATACTGATTTTAGGAATGTACTTTTGAATTTTGTTTTTTGGGATTTATTTGGGTTTCTTCTTTGTATTTTAGTTTTCCATTTGTAAATGAGGCTATAAATTCTTATTATTTTGTTTTCAACCTCAAGATGATGCTGGATACACTGAAACGTTTCATTTTATAATTAGACAAATAGTAGTTTTATCGAAATGATTGGTAACCATTTGACTGTTTTAAACCGCAATCAACTGGAAAACTGGAACAATTATTAAGTGTGTCGGGGGTAGTCTTCGTATAATTTGGATTGACATCAATTACACGTCGAGAATCAGTGTAAGGAAAAAGAAGCAACTTGAGATGGATTAAAGTCGAGTAGTATAAACGCAGTTTTCCTTGCCTAACTTAAATCTAGGTAAATTTGTGGCCTTTCGAAGCTTATTCAATTTTTAATTTATTAGCAAGCCAATTTGAGGCGTCACAAATATTTTAATGGCTTTTCATTAATCCGGTAAAAAATGAACAATGATGTGCAGAAGTCTGAAAAGAAATAAGGAATAATATTCTCTTACACGCTTCAAAAAGTAAGTCAAACGATAAGATGGGATTAGATGAATCAGGCCTCCATCCTGATAACACCCAGTTTTAAATGAAGGATCCTGTAGCTACTTTCAGCAGAGAAAATTCATATTTCTCAACTTAATAGTTCATGCAAGGAAGTCCCAGCGCATTTGCAAGTAATTAAACCCATGCGAGTCTCCCTGTTGCTATCAACTTCTGTTTTTTCTCGTAACTCTGAGGAGTAATTGAAGAAGATTTATGGACATTTATGCCACGCTGTGGAGCAGATAGGAGGTGTCTGAAAAGTTTGAACGTATTTTCAAGAACATTTGGCGGAAGCATCGTAATGCACTGACTTTCACCTGCCAGCATAAATATGCTCTTTTAAATGTCGTTGAATTCTGAGTTCCATCTTCACAAGGAGAAATTAAAGACGGTATCAAAGGTTGCTAGATTTTGAAAGTTCGCCCTTTCTCTGCACGGTTAACTCCTTCCTGCCTTCCTGAACATTTTCATCCAATTAAACAATTTTGATTTAATTAATTATATTATAGTTACTGCACTTCTTAGATTCTAACTTCGTATTCCTTCATACTCACTTCGTGCAAATGTATCGTAGTACTAGCTAGGGTAAGTACACGCTTGATCCAACTTACACTGGCTTTCCTCTAACCCTACTGACGTGAAGTTAGTTTTAGTCAGATTTTTTTTTTCGCCAAAAAATTCTTGCTCATACTCAAACTAAGAATCGGACTTAGCCGATCGTTGACACAGGATGTAATTGGGTACAGGTTCAAAGGAAACATTCTATGAATTTGTGTAATTTAAGCGATGAAATGTAGATCGTAATACCCATCATTGAAAGCTGATGGGTCCTTTATTATGAATAACCTCTGATATTTTAGCTGTTGTTTTTAACCAGGTCCATTTTTTAGATTTTGGGTAGCTTTAAGGTTTGATGAACCTCTAACCCTTAATTCTTGCTTGTTTAATTAATTGCCAATGTAAGTAAAACATTACTCAACACCGAAGTGAACATTTGAAGTTCAGTTCCGTGTACGTACAAGAAAAAAGAAGCCATTTTGAAGATATTAAAATTGAAAGCGATGCAGAATTGGAATCTGTTTTCATTCTATGTGAATCGATGTGTTCAGGCCAGGACGGGGGATGGGGCACCTGACTTGGTTTTCAAAGTCAGCCGAGCAAGAGAAGAAAAATGAAGGTGCAGAAGCAACAGAATTTATTGTCTATGTATAAGCTAAACGAAGATTAATGATCTTCAACTATAAAAAAGAGGTAACACTATTAGATTAAGGGATAGCTGAAGTTCCATATCTACGTGAAATACGGTTCAAAGACACCAAAGAGAAAAGACCGTGCAGTATGGATTATGTAGAAGTGGGAACCTATGCACAAGGTGTGTTCCCATACAAGTTTTCCTCCGCATAAAAACAGCGACAACTTTACAATATCGGACGAGGAAAAAGCAAAAAAGAGATAGCGAAGAAGATTTGAACATTGGAATATTTGAAATCCAATGGTAAGGACTGGTTAGGACAGAAGTTTCGGCCTGTCTTTAGCTGAGGTAACTTGACAGTGTCTTCCTGAAGAATTTCAACACTCAGACAATGGCCAAGAGCGGAAAGTCAAATGACTTCAGCGTCGGCGAGTGTTGTCAGACACCCTCGCAGTTGAATGTCTTTGACTTAGAAACTGAATGGTCTTTGGACGATCGCCCCACCGAACGTTTGCCTGCTCAAATAGTGAGTCCATCGTGAAGTGTTCAGAATAGTTTCTACGTGGGAATATTTTCATACTCAGATCTAAAAAGTAATACCCTAGTTGAAATTTAATCATATGTACTTCTTCCACTTCATAGTGACGCTATCGGACATATAATCAATTTTTTTTTCAAAATTATGGTCATATTGCATAAATACTACGTAAATACTACTTCTTCTTCCAGCTCACGCTGGGGGAAAAATATTCGTAATTTCTTCTAATTTATGTTCATAGTGAACCTGGTGGAAATACATTCATAAATTCTTCTTCTTCTGTTCTTTAGTGACCCGTGTAGAGACCTAATGATAAAATTCTTCTTTAAATCCACAGGTGGAAACGTAATCATAAAATTCTTTTCTAAGTCCACAGTGACGCATAAAATTCGTCTCCTTCAGGTCCACAGTGACGAATAAAATTCGTCTCCTTCAAGTCCACAGTGACGCATAAAATTTGTCTCTTT
>VOMN01050921.1:0-24554 GCA_014899125.1 Orchestia grillus | reverse complement strand
CACACAAAGCGGCGGCACCCCAGTGTGGCCCGGGCGTGACGGCCCGTACATCTCTGAGGTAAATAAAGTATCTAAGGCTATGGCTTAAGTCTTCGAGTATGACGAGCAAGTAGAAAGAAGTGTCATGAATGAGAGCAGAGTTATTGGTTTCATTGCAAGAAACTTTGATTATAAGGCCAAAGACATAATCCACCTCTTTATGTACATATAAAGAACTAGTCTGATCACATCTGGAATATGAAGTACAACTTTGGTCTCCTACCCTACGACGAGAAATCAGTAAAATAGAGACAATTCTTTGCGCAACAATAAAACTAATCTCAAGACTCCGGAGCCTCTGCTACTAACACCGTCTTCAACGGCTGACACTCATAACAAAGTCAACTAATCGATACCTACAAATATCTTAATGGCTTCAACGATTTTAAAGCAGAATAGCCATTTGAATGGGTGATGAGAGCCATAAACTGATAGGAAAATCATTCAGGATAACTCAGGTCATGAGTTTCTTTCCAGTTAAATTTGTTAGAATCTGGAACCAACTAACGGGAAAACGTTTCTATTGGCGCCGGGAATACGTTCAAAAGTCGTCATGACAACTGCTGGTTTGGAAATAGCACAGTGTTTTGAACTACTAAGTCAAGGTCGCTATATAAAAATTGCTGACGATGCCAAGGAAAGTTTGGTGCACGATACGATCCCAGTACCGTAAAACATCCGCTTCCTTCTGTTAAAACAAGCGTTCTGAGACACATGCGTGAAAATCATTTACTGAGAGGGTGATCGTTTCATTTCTGAATGCCATTTTTTCCTTTGCAGAGGTGAAGTGGATAGTGTAGCGATGATGGTCACAGAATACGGGTGGTAGTAATACTACCTGGTCTTTGATTGGTCCTGCTCTCTAGTTCCACGTCTGATCGTTCTCCTGTGCGTGATTTGTGTCTGACTGCACAGAACTTGTGCAGTCGAAACCCAAGGATGGGTCCCCTGGCTCCTTTCGGTTACCCTATTCTATTTTATTCTATTCTAATTCATTCCTTTTCCACTCTGGCAGGAGAAATTGTAGAAATTTTCTAATATAAATCGTTATTTAGAAGTTTGCTTTTAGTTCATTCAGATACGAGATGACAGCTAGAAAGATTAACAGGAAACCCCATGATAATTGGAAGAGAATAACGTCTATCATGATGATTCGCACCCGTCATAACAATAGGGAAATTATGGATGCTGCTCAGTGCGTGTTGAACACTAAACAAACAATTTTTGGCTTGCTTTCCATTGAATACATCGTATCATGCGGGCCCGATTTTATCAACATGTAATGTTTTCTAGATATTCGAAGATGATGTGACACCTCTTTTTATTTTCAAGGAGGACCTGATGCCCAGTTCAAGTGGCTACGTGGAATTGCTAAGCACTGTTGTTAAGCCCTGGCTAACAAGAGCTGCCGGGGGTAGGCCTTCGACGGCTACTCTTTTCCTCCCCCCAATCCCTAGGGAGCATCAGAATAACCAAAATTAAGTACTTCTAAGATTACAATCTATTTCCTGAGAATAGCGCTTTCGGAAAATTTCAATAATGACCTGACTTATCCAGTCTAAAATGTCAAACTTTCAATGCGGTGTTAAGCCATGTATCTGAATTGTCTACTACTTCACGTCGAAGAATTCCATGAACTAAGTGATGCAGGTGGGGAAATTAATCCAATTAGAGTAAAATATCGTACAAAAGTTGAAGGCTGTCTGGGAAGCGTTAGGTCAATCAGCTGTCCCTACGCTTAATTTTCCAGTAACTTTTATTTTTTCCAAAATTGAGAGCAGCAATTTGGGACACATTGTAACCAGGCTTGAATTCATTCAAGAAAACTAAAAGAAAGTCTTCTGTTCCATGTTTACAATGATGAGCTTATTCGCTCTAATAACTTTTTTTGGAGGAAATAAGAAAAAAGTTATTGAAGTTAAAATATAATTCGTAAAATGTACCGAAGTTTGCCTACGATGCATTGAAACCTCATGATAAAATCAAATTTCAGAAAAAAAATCCTGGAATGGCCGTTGTATTCCGCACTACCTAAAAACATTGTGAAGGTATATAACTTTTTTCTTACAAGGGTGCATTCACCTCAACCCATTAATACGGAGTGGTAAAGATTTTTGCCAAGTAATGAACTTTGAGAATGAAGTTTTGAAATTAGGAACATTTTAAGATGACGAAATTCGATTTTCAACACCTGGCAACGATTGTGATGAGTGAAGCACCAGCTGCAGTTTACCCATTCATGTTTCCTATTTTTTCAAACATTGATTCAAAAACCTGAGCACCAAAAGACAATAAAGGTTAATTTTCAGAGAAAATAATTTCCGGATAATGTAAGGGTTGAGTTTCCGTAGACTCTTCAGGCGAGGCCTTCCTTACTCACCCCACAGCTGCACGTGCATTACTCGCTAGCCGCGGTCTGATTCCAAAATTCCAAGATTTAGTCTCTGGCAAAGCTTGCGTTATGTGTAAATATATATTGTACAAGGAACAGTTTAACAATCCTTGTGTTTCGTTGAAAAAGGCTTAACAAATATTCCAGAAATATAATCCAGAATACCAAACCTTAATTGCAAAAGAAGAATAGGTAAAATGTGCCGTCGTTCTAACATAAGGGTCGCAATTGTGAGAATTGTTGAAGAAAACCAGTTACTTGTTGTTTCCGTTCACGAATGTGCTGTCGCTGGAAACCATTCCTGCAGTGAGAAAAGAAGAGCGCCGGAATAAGGGTCGATCGCGCTCAGCGACCCGCAAAACGGTCGTAAATACTGTGGGATAACTGGCAACGTCGATAAAGTAGTGTAGATGAATCTCCAAAATGTAATGGAAATGAAACGCGAGCATCTATTATGAAGTAATTTATCTCCTTTCGATTGTCCATCTCCGGATAGAATTGAATTCCATTTTAATAAATGAAGACACCGAAACGGCGAGGCAAGCGATTGTACTCTGATTATTTCGACGATTTTAAAGTTTCAACCCACATCACTGCGCCAATGTGAAAAACAATTTATTAGTAGGAAAATGATCGACTAATATTTTCCTTCAATAACGCGATCGTCATTGGCAAGTCAAAAAAGTCTAAATTTGATCGATAAATGGTATTGTATGAGCATTGTACATCATAATACCTGGATACTTTAATCTTACCACCACAGTCACGGCTCAAATAGTAGAGGTTTATCTCTCAAAAGGTATGCGTGTTTGAAGTGCGTCATTGATTTCGGTGATACTCGAATCTATGCAGTTCGGGACAATAACTAGCCTATGACTCAGATGAAATGCGTAATTTTGCTGGCAAAGAACTGGGGAGCGCCAATGTATTATGAGAAAGTTTTCCTCTTGAGATTCCCGAAATCCAACTCGTGGAAGAAATAATATTGAATTCATTCTTCTCACAATGACAAATTCCCCAAAGTTCTTTAGATCCAGCTGCTGTGATGTTTTGCAAATTAAGAAGCGCGGAGATATACTTTGCAATCAAATCCACAATTTAAATTGGCGTGCCTTCGAATCTGCAACTTTTCAGTGTCGTAACTGGAGCTCATTCGAAACAGGAAACTTCGAAATAAACTGGTCAAATATTATCTGCTGATTATATTCATCTGGAAATATTCGGTGCCGTACATACATCCATCACACGTACTTGTAATATTTCAGAGCATGCGGTAGAATTATACCGAATCAGTACAGGTAAAATTAGGGGCACAACTGCAATCGACGTATCACGAGAAAATAAAACCAAACTTTTTCTCTTTAAAAATTTCGGCTGTGAGATTCAAAAGAATACTCAAAGAGGTTCAATGTTCACGCCCTGCATTCACAATTTTTGTGTTTCTTTCTTTGTGTTTGCACAAGAAAATAATACTGCTTATATTTTCTTCCTAATTTCATTGCTAGCACCTAGACTGCGCTCATGAAATGTTCTTATCGAATACCGACGGTATAGGGCCTGCCAGGTACAAAGTGAAAGTAATGCTAAAACTAGCAGCCTTGAACCAAAAATTAAGTTGCAGCGAGCAAGTAGTACGGTAAATAATTGGACATGACGAGACGACACAAGCAAAATATTCATGGCTCTCAAGAAAGCTATTGTTTCAACTGCATACCTTGCTCCTTTTCTCGTTTGAATGCCCGGACGATTATTCAGAGTTGTGAAGCTCATTCCGCAACTTCTACGAGAATCCAGGAAGGTTTCATTGAAGTTTTCCTTCATTCATCTAAATTCACAGGGTGAGTGGAAAAGTTACCGTCGAGAATCTATCAGAGAAAGTGGTAAGAAAAGTTCCGCCCTGGTACTAGACGTTCGAGTCGGGGCAGGAGTACGTATCTGAGCAGTGTTGCATTCGATGCGCAGTCCGTAATCCTTCAGCGTTTTGTACTCCATAATACAATGGGAACGATAAAAAGATTTACGGGGAATACAAAGTTCACGCTCGGTTGATAAACATGTCTGGGAATATAAACGCAATTAGACTCAGCGAGTCCTCTTCTTCTATGTATGTATGTGCATTTACGATAACAAAATACGTTTCCAGAATTTCTGATGATTACGTGAAACTTGTCTAAGTTTATTCGATCACGCACGCTATCCTGTAAAAAAGCTCAAAGAAAATGAGGCTAATTTTACAACTTCAACTAGAAGCTTAATTTATACAATAAGGCATCCATTGAACTTCGGAGTAGTAAGTTATTTTTCATCTCAAGGCGGATGCAATTATTGTCAATGAACGGTCTTTCTCATAATTCGAAGTTTGTAGGTTGCTTCAATGAAAAATAATGATAAAAAGTAGTGAGGAAACATCAGCGTCTTAAATACAATTTTCAATTGCTCGCCACACTAAAATTAAAAAATGATAATGACCAAAATAGCATTTTGTCATAATACAAGTTCACTCACTTTTTATGGCTCTCTGCTCTCTATGACTGGTTGTAACTTATATTTAAATTTTCGGTCCTATGAGTTCTAGTTTCTATTTTTGAAAGGCAGTGAGCGATTAATTATTAGAGCTCTGATTAATAATTCATCATTTGGAATCCAGGGCCGAGTGAGAGCTCATTCATCGGAAACCCCTCAGAAAAAGTTCAAACGTGAATTTACAGAACAGTCATGTCCTACTTTTCACTTACTTCTAATTTCCTGCTTTAATATTTGAAAATAATTGAATCTAAAGTTGATCCGCGAAAATGTTCTAATTATTTTTTGCTACAACTAGGTAATATTGAAGTTAGAGAGAATTTCATATTAGTTCCATGAGAGTACAAAACGTAATGCCAAATAAAAACTTGCCAGAACCGAATTAATTTCATTTGCAAAGTCTTGAAGCATAAGAAATGATAGCTAATCTGAGCAACGTTTCCAGAAGACCAATGCAAACATTCCTCGAGTCAGGTCTGCGACGGTAGCGCAACTAAACAATTGGAGCCATGAAACACGACTGAGAGATTCATGGGAGGTGTTATTTGTTCTGGGAGTTGGGGCCTGTTACTTAGGTGTTGAGGAGTTAATTTATGCATAGTTCGACTTCTACGCTTAGCATTCAGGTCAGTTTGTGTTGTTATGAATAAAGCTCGACTTGCAGAATTCGCAACCTTCCTTACTCTGGGGAGCAAAAGAAATATGTAGAAACCCTTTCAACACATTTATTGCAAACTGGAAGCGTACAGCGAATTATAAAATGACGGCATTTGGACAACGCAAGAACGAAAATGAGAATTGAGCTTACGCTACGTATGTAAATGAAAGGGCTTCGAAAGGCAATGTTTTTTATGTAGACTCTACAAATATATGAACGATACTGCAATTTTTTACATCGTGACTGTTAAAATATTGAATCAAACAACAGTCTGCTAATGTTATATGAAATTAGTCCTAATGCTCTCGAGCTCATGTCACAGAGACACCGACACCTCTGGGAGTGACGATGGGAGGTTCAGTGAGAATATTCATGACGCATATGTAATTGGTAGGTAGTTAAGTCAAGCATTTTGCGAGATGCCTGAACATTTCAGTCAGACCGTTAAACAACTAATTCAATCAGACGTTCCATGAAATTACTAAAACTTACCGGCAATTTAATGGAACGACGAAGTCACTCAGTCGTTAGGGTAGGTTCATACTACGCAAGCTGCCTAACCAAATATAACGTAAAATAATCTAACCAAAGCTAAATAAATCTAACCTAACCTAACCAAACGAGTGAGCGAATATGTCGTTTCGTTAATAACAATGAAATATTAGTCATTTCATAAAATGTCCAGGTAAATCTATCATTTCACCAAATGACTGAAATTTTTAGGCATTTTATGAAATGAGTGATTTCGCCGTTCGTTGTATCATATACAGGGTGAGAAAGTGAGGTGTACGCACTGTTTCCGCGAAAGGTAAACTACATATTATATATAGTTTTTTGAAAAATAACTGTAAAATTCTACCCTAGCATTACGTATAAAGAATATATGTTTTTACTCATCTTTATTTTCTATATATAGTGATTATGAGCAAAATTAGCAGAGCTATTATTCGCGAACTGTGTAAGACAGGAAGGAAAAGAGGGTAGACTTCTGTGGCCTCGCGTGGGAAGGTCAGCCGTTTATAAGGTCTTAAAATATTTAAAAAAATAGCCCAGGAGCAAGAAGTATTCTAAATTGGTCAATCAGAACACCCCAACTAATTAAAAACACAAAAAAAAAATTTGGAAGGACCTTAAGAGGTGCATCAGGAAACTTGCGTCACCAGCCTCGATCTGGCAGCTATGGTGCCATGCGAAATATACTGAAGAAGGATTTGAAGCTATCAACTTACAAGAAGGGTAAAGCTCAGCTATTGTCATAACGCACATTAACAAAAAGAGTGACTTCAAAGAAGCGAAAAATTGAGTGATTGCACTCAGGCTTCAGTGCCGTGGACTGACAAAAAATTATTCGCTGTAACAAGCAATCCACAACCACCAAAATGACCGTATATACGTAAAAAAAAGGCAAGACATCACGTTAAAAATGCATTTGTCCTTCCAGCTCCCAAAACCGGCCTCAGTCTTGATTTGGTGCGGTGTGACCTCGACAGGGAAGAAAACTCCGATTATGTTCATCGAAGAAAGGGTAAAGGTGAGCCAGCCCACATGTCTGATTTTATTGAAGAATACTTTGATTCATTAGATCCATACAAGAATTAGTGAATCCTGGAATTACTCTTCGACAGGATAGAGCGACCTCTCATAAAGCCAACCTTGTTCAGGTTTGGTGTTGTGACAACACGACTGGGTTCTGGTCGAAGGAGTTACGGCCCTCCCTCTCCACCAGATTTAAGTCCCATGGACTTCAGTGCGGAGCAATTTTGAAAGTAACGTCTGTTCATTCTGCAAAATGTTGATGCTCTTGAGGCAAAACTCAAGTAATACTGGGAAGATGTCTTACCACAAACTATTCGTTTAACATGAGGTCAGGTACCACTGGGTTGAAACATGTAGTGAAGGCTGGAAATGTATATATTGAACATTGAGAGGAAATTGTAAACGTTATTCGTTGATTAAGCTGTAATTGAAAAATATTGGATAACCAAAACATCTGAAGTCTACCTCCTTGCCGCCTATTTTCAGTATTCTTTGACTACGCAATCCCATTGTATAATAAAAGTTCAGTGTTGCTTGCTCGCTCGCTTGGTCTGTCCGTCCGTCTTTCTGTGACCCTCGTACGGATTTAGATAGGAGAAAGTTCCTGGATCCGTATTCCTACACTGATAGCAAACCGTCTGATGAGGCCGTCCGTATCAGTGATACTGAAAATAACATTATTTCATGGCAGAGTTACCATCAATAAATGGGCATCTCAAGAATTTAACATCATTTGTCCCGCCATTTTGGAAGGCACGTCTACTAGTGCCTGATAAATATCAGACACTAGTAGACGTGCCTCAACCTACTCTAAATTTATGACATGATACGCGATCTGATCTATCAAATATGTATGCCTTGCACATCCGATCACATTTTTATTACGAAGGAATAGTTATATTTATTTTCTCTCTAATATCTTTACAAGATGAGAATATGTGCTAATTATACTAATTATATATCCGCATTTTTTTAACTCTATTACCTTTCATTCCACGCACTTTGCAATGGCTTAGACGTGGTTATGCCCTTTCTCTAATATTGCTCAGTAAATTTTATGCCACAGTAAAGACAGAATGTATTCTTATAACCACGTAGGTGATGTGAGTGACAGAGTTAAAAAATTCGAAGCTTACACTCCAAGGTTAGGAAAAAGAATTAATTAGTGAGGCCACGCTCTTATTGCATTTGTTGATATTTTCTTTATAGACCTGTCATTCGCGTACATGATGGCGCTAGCGAAGAAAACACAAGAAGTCGAACGCTGGTATACAAGGCATGGAGATCGAGTGAGACTCCTGACGAACTCCGTATCCTACGCGATTGTGACGCATGGATTCAACTGCATATCGAGGAGCAAACAACCAAGTTAGCAGCCCTACTCTACGGGCTTTGTCCTTCCCTTTTAATTTCGTGCTTATGTGAGGTCTTACTTGAATGATTTTTAGCAAAATACTGCTTGAAAAACAGCCAATTACTTATATGCTGTTAGGACAAAAATTAGTCACACGCTACTGATGTAGGACCTCCACGACCACAAATAATAGTGGCATTTCTGTCTGGCATTGAGTCTACTAGTGTCCTCTTGTATACCTGGTTTATTTCGAACCACTCTTGCACCAACTTATCTTGTAGCACGGTCGCAGTACGTGAACGATCTTCTACACGTCTAAGCTGTCGTTCTAGGTAATCCCACAAATTTTTCATCGAGTTCATATCTGGGGACTTAGCCGGTTAATGTGAATGTTTGACGTATCCTGGATGACTGTCATGTAAATAAATGTTAGTACAAGCCCGATGCCCTCGGCAGCTTTCATTCTGGAAGATCCGCAAAGAACCACGCCATTCTTCATTCAGATCCCTGCAAATGACAAAAATTGATTATCTCCAAGCTAAATGTAGCCATAATTGTTCACTTGGACGGATACCTCAACTAAAGGACCCACTTATGTACTGTTGAAACAGCTTCAGAATATGACAAACCCTCCTCTTCCTTGTATCGTCCCTCACACACAGGCTTTGTTGAAGGCTCCGTGATGTTTCAATGAACACGATGACGGGCATCATTGCTGGAGAGACATAATCATGATTCATTTGACTACATGACACTTCTCCACACCTCAACAGTCCAAAGTGGTGGCGCTTCGGTCCAGTTTAAACGAGTGGTAGGAGTTAACATCGGTAGTTTATGAGCTATTCTGATGTTTATATAGATTGCATGCAGTTTCCTACCAAGATTTCGTTCAGAAACAGCAGCAAAAGGGTCATTATTGACGTTTCGGTGTAGTTCCATCGTTGATGCAAAACGATTCCGGTCAACAATTTAGAACACACGTTAGCTGTTCATATCAGTTAGAATATTCTTCCGACCACAATTTTGGTTCGAATCACTGTAGGTACCGGATTCTTTCCATTGTTGGTATACCTGCATCAGTGAATTCCGCTACTTCCTTCATTGGATGTCCCATAGTCTAACCAAATGAAACGACTTCTTTTTGCCATTCGGAGGCGTCTTAATATCGTCCGATCTCTGTGGAACAAAGAAAGAACAAGTCTATACCTTTCCAGCTCTGAATGAGGACTGATGCCTGTGCAGTAATTGTATACACTGTAACTTAAACTTCGGTCAGAGTTTTGAAATCGTATTGATGAACGTAATAAATAACAGAATGCCAAAAAGTGACTAAATTCGTGTCCAGGAGCTCATAATCATTTTGATTTAGAGTTCACGCGAGTCCGATAATATGCAATATTGGTAACTGAGAAACAGCTTGTCAAAGATCCGTTACAACCCGATCCCGGCTTTGTCACGTAGGTCTGGGAAGTCTGAGAAGCAGGGTGCCCAAGACTTTGTACTCATGATACTCTTACCTCCCAGACTCTCTCGTCACTCCCGGCGAACGCCACCACTCACATTTCCGCTAGTCAAACCATTGATATAAAGAGAAGCCCATTTATATCAACATGGGATCAATGCCAAAGGTCATTAGCTCTAGTGAGCTGAACTATGCAGAGTCACGGAGCGTAGCAAATCTTCAGAGTAGATCATACTCGTAATTGTAATCACGATTGACTTCATTACAGTTTGGCGGCTTTTCCTTTCGGCTTCACAAATGTCATTTTTGATTGAGCTTGAATGACTTTACTCAAGATCAGTAGATCACTTATTTATGTCAATTTTTTTGCCTAAACATTTGTCCGGCTTCGATATTCGTGAGCGTGGAGTATGTGTTGTAGGTTGTTTCAGGTATGCTTTTGTGAAAGCAGGGCTCCATCAATACTTATTTTCATAGCATTAAATCGGCAAGGAAAAGCTCTTGAACATGACAATGATGATTCATGTAATTACCCTGCGTCTTCAACACTGTCGTCGAGCAAATTTTACTTGAAAGAGGGGATGATACGATTAGTTAAATTTGAACTTACCGTCCGGTCTCATAATTGACTTTATTTAATTACATGAAGTGAAAATTCCATGCTCTCTTATTGCTTTTTGTCAATTGCTCGCGTCCATACTGGAGGTACTAAAATTCTCATTATAATCGACAATATCTAGATTTCCTCAAGCTACGTGAACACGAATAAATGACACATAACTGATCTCTCAGCCATAGCAACGTTCTTCTTGTGGATTATTTTTTATCGAGGAGATTTCACAACTTACGCCACCTTCCAATGCAATTCTTTGAGGGGAATTCAACATTTATTTGTACCATCCAGTAAAAATGGGATCAATAATTTCGTTCATGGAATGTTGTGTTTAAATTTTACTTTACTTTATGTATTGATGCTTCCAAATATGAATGAGACCTTTCGTAGCACGCCGGGGATTAATCATTACTACAAGTCTCCAAAATAACGCAATATTGGATCTGGAAAAGCATTCCCCTGCTCGAAAGTGAGAATGAATGACCCTAAAGAAATTTCCTAACTTTCGTGTACAGGATTTTCGAGCCAGTCCATACTGAATAAAAGAGTCTCGATCGATCCTCACTCAACACTCGATGCATTCAGGACAAAACTTTGTAAGAAAGAAGTATTAATCCCCCAAGAACAGCTACTGGTCGCGTGAGGTGCGCTCGGGCCAAGACTTAACGCTGTAATTCTTTAGTATAAGAGACCACGCTGACAGAAAAGATGTATAGATTTCTTCCAGTGGCCGGAAAAAACTGCACATTAAATTGTTTCTGGTGAAAAGCAAAATAATATTATTCAAAGTATTCATTTATCTTCTGCATTGCATACCTATTTTTTTGCCTTGTCCATGCCGGTCTTGAAGACCATCCGAAGTCGCTCGAGTATTAAATTTATGAAGTTTTAGATATGAATCAATCATGGCAATCCAAAGCATCGTCATTGTATTCTGGTCCGGGATTTTGGCAAGTCCATATTTTTTATATCATTTTTAATTTTATGCCAGGTATTTCCGCTGAGATTTATGTCATGGGAACCACCTAGCCGCTCTCAAACACTGACATTCATGTCCTCACATAATTCTTTTTAGAACTCGTTATTAATGGGAAGGGGTAACATCACTTATAAAATTTTCACTTAGGAATTTCCGACACTACCAGCAAGAGCTGCTTCAAAATACCAATACAATCATTTCCCTGCATTATTATTTTCTTTGGATGGCAGTTCTGTCTTTCTTTGCCTTGAAATTTCACTGAATGAACCCCAATAGCACTCTCCGAATGTTCTACTGTTTTTACTGTGTACTGCAAATAACAACAAGACCCTTTACTCAGACGACGAACAACCTTCTAGCCTCCCGTGCACTCATCCCTGAACATAACTTTCTGCCTTTGTTCAAAAGAACAGGGCTTGTATTTCTTGCAAAAATTACACTATTTTCTATATGGGAATAGTTGACTGGGTTTCTTGGCGGCTTGATGGGAATAGTTGACTGGGCCAAACTGCTTGGCGAGCAAGCAGTTTGGATCTTTCTGCAGTCGTAGAATAGACAGTACATACAGCTACGTTTTCTAGCAGTTCTGGATAATTATCTGTATGTCGATAGCAGTTAAAAAAGAATTTAGGGTACTTTCCTCCTCATAATTTTTTTAGTATGAACAGACATTTTTTTTGGAGCCCTAGAGCGAACATTTTATTGGTGATGAGGGCCTGGCCGTTATGACGCTACGGCTTTCTAAAACTTGTAATACGCCATCAACATAACTTTTAGGCCTTCAGCTACGCTGTCCACAAAAAATTATTTTAGCAGAAAAGGGTGCGGCGTTTTTCTTCTATCGATAGCTTATTCCAACCCATTCTGATGCCTCGGAGCAGAGTTATTAGAGCACTCAGTTTGTGCAAAAGTGAAATGAAAGCGCTGATGAACATGTAAGCCAGCTCACTTGAAACTGGAGGCTCTGTGAAGGCCGTGCCATGGGGCAGCGACAGGGCGAGGTTGGTGCTGCTGCTCTAAGCCTACAGGATCTGCCAGTTCCTCCAGCGAGACTGGCACAAGTGAAATGCAACGGCATTCTCTGGCGCAAAGATTTCTCTTGAAGTGTAAATGGAAATTATTTTAGCATCCCATGTTATATAATTATAAGCATAACGATGGTCATATTCCTTTACTATAGATTCAAATTTCTTGTGCAGCCTTTTATTGTTCCGAGGTAAATACATTCCAACTCAAAATCATAATGTATCCGTTGATCATTGCACCATGTCGGTGCTATCTCAATAATGTAATGATGTCTGAATACTATTCAACGTCAGATATTTTGTTACTTGTTTAGAGCTATTAACTCATCACTGTTTTTCTCCTCAAGACTTCTAATGTTTTAATGAATATCTTAAAAGACAACGCTAACTACCAAGATATATATATATATATATATATATACTGTACATATTGCACTTGGCAATACGATTTTTGTTGAATTAGTTGTGAGGTTTGTTTTACACCAACTCTTGGCGCTAAATCGAAAAATGATCCCAGTTCATCTCCATCACGTTAACTTTTTGAACTGTGGAGCCCTTCATTGTATAATAAATTTGAAAAACACCGCATTTAGTTGATTTGTACTAATTTCAATGTGTTTTGACACTCTAATTTACACTGAAATACAGGGTATTCCAGAAGTAACTGACCCTTGCGTTGATGAGTAAATAGGATACCAAATTGTAAGTCGCAGAAGTAATTGACCCATTCAATTTGGATACCGCATCTTACTAGTACCCCTTACAATTTGGTAGTACCCTTACAATTTACTCATTAACGCAAGGGCCAGTTACTTATGGGAAACCATATACGATAGGAATTGACATGACTGTAATGTCAACGTACAGTATAATTTATTATGACTGTATTCATGATGACTGTAAGTAAAAGTTTTATCAAGTAGATAACTTAAAAATTTACAATTGAAGCTCCTGTCGGATTGTTCGACGTGTGGATGACATCGTTCGACTTTCCAACGACAGTCGTCCGTCGTACGTACATCCCACGCCTCTTGATCGTGCCGGTCTTTCAGGACGTTCAAATCTTGTTAAAATCATTGAGTTCGATTCTCGCTGACGCTAGCAAGATTTCTGGGAATCTATAGCCACAGAACTACGTAGTAAATGCAGTTTAATTAATGCTTATATTAAGACATATCGTTATGTTGTTCTTTCTTAATTTTTGGAAAATTTTAATCATTCTTTGCTCGCGTATTTCCAAGAGAGTTTTAACGTCGTTTTTGAATGATGACCAAGAATTCTTTTTAAATCCCACTATCAAAACACTAGCCTTCCTTTTTTTCGATCGGAAGTTCAGGAAATGCCGAGATGATGTAATTGACACAGTCTGTCTCATTTGATAATGCTTCAAGGTATTGTTTCACATAGACCCAATTTAACGTAAAGAAGTAGAAATACTATTTTATTCCCGCGAACAATTGAATAAGTTCCTCACGTAAAATGTTGGATCTCCAGGCTTGAGATAAAATCTTGGAGGCTAATTCGTCGAAATCCTACGCTTCTTTCGAGCTCTGCTGTCCCTGATGTAAATTCAATACTTTGTGCTCCCACGTTGCTGAATAAGACGGTAGGTGACCATTTTTAATCAGACAGAGGAGTGATACATAACTGAAATTCACTCGATTTTCATATATTCGTTTGATCGTATTGTTAAAGGGCAGCACAGATGATCGAACTGTGTTTTTCATAGTGCAACAACTTAATGACTGGATGTTTTCACGTGTTTTCAAAGACAAGCTGGATGTCAGATTGGGCCTGTACCAAATAAATTGCTATTATGGAGGAGGGCACACATCAAGCTCCACTTTGATCTGAAATGAGCAGTCGCTGTTCGCATGGATTGTAGATCGAACCATCGGAATTCCTCCAGTAAACCGGGAATATTATGCCAATATTCAAAGCCACCGTCACTTTGAAATACGAAGAAAAACTCATCCTGATTCGAATGTATTATACTTTCGCTCCTTATCAAGTATGTTTTTCTCATTCAGTCTTGATGGTAGGAGCTCAGAAGCCTTATTTTATAGGTCCAAATTACGTGCAAAATCATTCACCTCCTGCAGATTAAATCTTTTGTGGACTAAACCAACTCTAATTTCATAATCCGCATCATTGCGGTCACTGTGGATGAACTTGAAAATCGCAAGCACCTTCTGAAGGGGGAACGAAAACTGGTTCTGGGATTGCCGATCAAGGGGCTCAGGATGTCCACCTGATGGTAGATTTGGATATTCGCTGTTGGTTTCTATTTTCATCTTATACCTTGAAGTATTCACAAAACCGACGTACCGGTATGTGCAAAAATCTGTTTGCAACTCACACACCATGGGTTTGCCAAATACCGCCTTAACACGTGTTCCTCTGGTCTTTCTCTTTGGGAGCTCTGGACGTACTGCTGGCTCACCGTGTGAGTGAGACGCCTCAGTCTTACTTGATCATTGAGCTACAGTTAAAATTATGGAAAATAGTGTTGCTTACCATATGCGATGATGTTTGACTCTTGACGAGGAATGGTGAAATAACATCACGTGCAACAGAGGATCCATGGCTGCTACAGCGTCTTTGACTAGAGTGAGCAGGAGCAGACGTGATCTGAAACAAATGGAAAACATTACCTATTCAAATGAGAAATTATTTGAAATACTATGCAGACTTTGTGTCTGCAGAATATGATAGGAATCACTTTCAGTTAGTGACGACATTATTCGTACCCACTACCATGTTCAACATTTTCATCAATTTTTTAAATCCAACTGTTTGTGCAGTGCTTAATTTTCTCATACTTATAAGTACGAGAAAGGTAATACTAAGCTCATTTTTCAGAAGGATAGGTTATATGTAATATATATATATATGTATATATATTTTATTTATTGTTATATATAAATATATATATGTATATAACAATAAAATTTTACAAAAGTTCTGAAGAAGAAATTATTCATGCACTCGGAAGTTGTAAACATCATTACTATATACTCGTAATTCACAAAATTACCTTTTATTTTGGTAACTTCTAGCTCTCTTCTTGCATGGTTTCTGATAAGATTCTAGTAAGTTTCTATTAAGATATTTTTCCATTCTTCGATGGGCACGCGTTTTAATCCCTGGAGGTCCGACGAAACCCGACGACTCATCTTAACTTTCAATTTGCGCCATAAGTTTTCGATTAGAATCCTTCAACACTCATTGAAAGCCCTGATAAAATTGTTATTTTTTGGGAATCATGTAGTCCCAGATTTACACGTACGTTTGAAGTCATCATCTTACTCAAAGGTGAATCGTCTGCCTGTACAAAGACTTTGTGTCGATAACATTACGTTATGATTCAAAATCTTGGTATAATCATCCGACCTCATTATTCCCTTGGCGGAATAAATTTTTCACTGTAATTTGGAGAGAAATATCCCCAGAATATCATTGTTCCACCTCCATTTTCAACGGTCAAAAACCTCACCTTTTCTGTGCCATATTTTCTTGACATCATTATGCTCGAAGAGCTCGATTTTCGTTTCATCATTTCATAGCACTCGTTTCCACAAGCAATCATCCTCGTCGAAATGAGCTTTAGCGAAGTTTAAACAAGCAGCAAAATAACATAATTTATGAAGAGACATTCATCGTGGGTGATGCCCACACAGTTCACTCTCGCTTAAAGAACGTTGTAGCGAGCAAGTCCTCTCTGGTAACTTGTGTATCCAGGGTCGTGGTAACGTCAGACATCACAACTCTTGGCTTTACCATGAATATTGATTTCACGACATAATTTTCGTATTGTTTTTTGATAGTTTTAGTTTTCTTACACGTCGAGGTAAAGTCCCCGCTGTATCAAACTGACTAAACGTGATGGTGGATTGTACGGAAGATCTCGGGATGACGAAGCGTTTAGCATTACTATTTCCTGAAGTTTGATGGTCAATAATGTTCTGTCTCAAGTCAACACTGAGCTTATTTGTCATTCCCATTGTGCTTTGATGTGCAAATGACCAGGGATAGGACGTTTTGCACCTGGTTACATACTTTGAAATTTCTACGCATATTTTTGAGGAAGAATTGTCCTTAACAATTTCGAAATTGGGTAAAATAATGTAAATTCCATATTGTTATGATGAGTGTGTCTACATTTAAAACGATTTTTCATACTGCATAAATAATTTTAGCATCCTAATTTATGTAAAATCCACTTTTTATATTTACTTCCAGAAACTTAATCATCTGAATACTTAGTTCTTAATTTCTTTCCACGTACTTATGAACATGTAAATCTAGGACCATAAAAATAAAGGTTAAGCTGAGAGAAATTGGAAAAAATATTGGATATTAGAAAGTATACGAATAAATTCGTTACTAACAATATATAAGAGCTCATGTCAAGTGCATAGTAACTCCTTATAAGGTAATTACTTTAAATATATTTTTCATTTCCACTTTGCTAACTGAGTACAGCTTTTTGATAAGCTTTAACACTAAACAAGTGTAATCACGGGAGTTAAAACGTTCACATAGTTTCCTTTATCTGTCGAGAGAGAAAATATATTCCATAAATTTGCACATTACTTTCTTTTTTTTCGTTTTAGTTTAAAATAACACTGGATCAGCCATTGAACTATGAGCCTATGGTCTCCTACAAGTCTTACATTTTCTTCTGATTTTTTTGCGTATGGTGGGAATTTGTGAATTGGTAAACGCAGAACTAATATAGTTCTTGCCGCGAATTCTAAACATCAGAGCTGGATCCATAGTCTTTCATCATGCGACCAAATTCTTGATGGGTCTCGGCATGACAGTTGTAGTTATTCATCAGTAAGTCGTTGACCGATGTCGTCAGCAGACTGCGGGGAGATTGAATATTGTTGGAGAATGCCCTGTACCGTGAATCAATTAATAGGAATCAAAAGATTCCTAATACATTTTGCTTTGTGATTATGAATATAGAAGGAGTAAATTGTTCTCTAAAAGAACAGTAATTTACGTTGGAATTTCGTTTGGTATTTCAGTTCCAGGAAATTTTACCCTTCAATAATTTGTATTCCTCAAGTATATTTTCTCGTGCTTCTTCATATTGAAAGTGCAAAATTAAGGTCTGTAGCAGTGAAAGTTTGAATTCAAGAATGAATATTGAGGACTGTATCTAGGTAACGTTTCACAGCGACATCAAAAGCATTGCACAGGGTGCAAAGCCAAAGCTTTGTGCAGGGTTCTTAGCTTTATAAACGCCAAGTGAGGACTATTTTTACATACTACATAATTAAAACTTTAACTAAATTAAACCATTTTCAGGTCTTGATTGGACATAGTGTACAGAATAATCCACGTAAATACTACTCGAAATTCGGCTGTAGACGAATAACTTGTTGTTTTCTGAGGCATGCGTCGCTTTTGACCAATATAGTTCACCAAAAACGGGAATAGAATTTCAGGTTATCAGTGGTAACGAATGGATCTTCGCATGGAAGTTTGTTATTCGCAGAGACGGAGAAGTAAATGAGGGCGACCCTCCAATCTAGGCTTTGATTCAGCGTTACATTTTTCTTACGAGTACTCGTAAACTGGACACCGCTTTACTTGTAACAACTTCTTCACCAGTTAACAGTTACGAAAAGAGCTATTTGCAAAGAAGAATTAAATTACCTGATGTTGTTCTAAAGAAAATGAACTCGATTACCGACCACCTACATGGTCATAGAAGGGGGAAACCCATGCGGTATACTTATTACGATTTTCAAAAAATGCTATAATTATTTCCCACAGCCCCAAGATAGGTCAATCAGAGACGTTGGTAAGTACAGCGCATAAAGACCAATGCAGTGAGCCCGGAAATCATCCATCCAACAGGTGTTTCGGCCTCAGAACCAAGCGTTAATTCAGCTCTTGTATCGTGAAATTCTTGAGTGGTCTTAAAAAACTGGTACTCGAGCGACAACGAATACAAGAACTACTGGATGCTGTACCTAGCAAGACAAAGCGTCTTGCCACTCAGCGATTGCGGTTAACGTGCTTCTTGCAAGTATAAACAAGTGTTTGACTCCTGAACAGTTATTTTTGCTAAACCTGAGTTCTGGTGATTTCTTCTTTTCTTCAAGATTGAAGATTCATTTCATGGGTCACAATATTTGGATACCAAAGGATATTGTAAATGCAATGACCAACCAGCGGACGGCTATTTCTGTATGTGAGTTCCAACAATGCCATGGTGAGAGGAAAAACCGTCTTCAGCGCGTAATGGCACGCCAAAGCCGATAAAATGCAGTATACTTCAAATTTCCATTGAATAATAAAGTTAGGAAATGTCTGTCTCAGCACGTTATTTATACGCCTCGCAATCTAACGTTAAAATTCGACAAAGGAAGTAGACACTCGGGATCAACTGACCAGTTTCTATAGCATCGAACAAATGACTCGTAAGTACCCGGTGGAAATATTTTTCAACTGGATGACATCTGAATCCCATAATTATACGGCAGAAACACCATGTATCTTCTCTGAGAAGGAACTGGTCCGACCGACCTGTTTCAGGCATAAAATTGGCTAAATTATTTACTGGTCTTTCAGCTGAGGTAATGCGACTCTCTTCACATACAATATCGTGCTCATCCTTACCTTGAGCTCAGCTTCATAACCAAAACAAATTTCAAGATGTACTGTCATGATGATCAACGAAATATTTGGAGTGAGCATAACGTTACCGTACGCTGAAATTGCATTAATCACTGACTCACTATGTTTTTACGGCTTCCATTACTTTGTTATAGTTATGTCTGTGCTAAACATACTCGTTTGTAAAATGTTCGTGAGGTCTACTCCTTTATGTTTTTCAAATTCTTGATACTTTGATGAATTACTTTTCGCATTGGTACTGCAGTATTCCGTGAAAAAAAGTACTTCTTCTGGAACTCGTACATCGTATTCGTTTAGGCTGGTAGCAAAGCTTCTTTGCGTTGTATAATTGATCCATAACTAGAATAATAAAGTGAATTTAGTTCACATCAACTTTTCGGGGAGAAGATTTTTAAACGCTTCGTTTAAATGATATCTTCTTCCGCTTACTGTATTATCCTTTTGGAGTTTGGTTTTAAAATATTTCTCATTTTTCTGAATTGTTTTACAAAATGCTGCATTGATGAGGTGAATAATCTTCTAGCTGATGGAAGACTTCAGATTTAGCAATAAGTAAAGGATTTTCATGACTCCTGTTCAACAAGAATTGTAGTGAAACGATGTGCGTGGCAAAGAGATGATTGCTGATAGTTTTCAAACATAGTTAAAAATTGCCATAATGTGAATATCCCTGCGCACCATTTGCATTCAAATGAGGTATTCAAATGCGCCTTGAAATGTTCTTTTCTCATTGATTCATGGTAAAGCGTTGTTGCCGTAAGGGTTAGAAAAGTGAATGCTCATCATAAAGAGCAAGATTGAAATTTTAAGCATTTGATATTCCTGTGAAAATTACGGAACTTTTTCTTGCGCTATCCAGTTCAGGTATTCGTTTTTCTTTTTTGAAGTGGACCAACTGAGAGGGGTCCAAAAATATGTCCTCACTGCTTGAAGTTCAAAAATTTCGGAACCAATAATAAATTTGTTTAAAATATTTGGATTTGTATCTATGAGGTCCGCATGAAATTAGCAAGTTTAAAAGTCGATTCGTGTACTCACTTATCTCGTCTCATTCACTGAGCCGCTGGAAATTTGCGTGCATGCGAGAACCTTTCGTTTCAAAATTACAGAATTATAAACAAAAAGTGCAATTTTTTTTGCACCCTTCTGCATAAGTATAAACATAAATCTGAAATGTAGTGCATTTGCCGAATTTAAGGTGTTTTACTAAGCACGTGAATGAAACAGCAATACTTCACGTACAAACACGCGATGATTCAAACAAGTATTGTGACAGGGAAATCGAATGTACAACGTCCCACTCGTCTAGGCGGTATATGCAAAAGTAAAAGACATGAAGCAATGTGCAAACATGAAAGCCACCAGAACGCGAATGCTATGGTGTAAAAAGTAACATGATAGAGCACGGATCAGTTTCTAACGCATGCGCTCATTATAGTGTGTCACTCCTGCATCAATCATTTCATTTATTTAATTCTGAAATTCATTTACTGTTGTAATGGCATTGATGAATTATATTTACAGTCTGTATTCATTTGAGTAAGAAGATATGTACAAGTATCTAGATGTATGCATATAATGTATGTTTGCGCTGTGAGTGTAAGCTTGCTCGCGCACTCATAATGACTCGGAAGCACAGCAGAATTAAAGCACTGTCAATTAATTTCTCTAGAATTTCTGCTTGAAAATTTAAGTTTAACCTGAAGGATGAGCTGGCTCTACGTAGAGACGTACAGTCATACTCCTTCTCAATAAATAAATACTGCGCTAATATCGGACGCTATTCTTTCATGCAACCTCTGTGTGCCGGATTTGCTGACTCCATTATTTCCTCGCCTTTCTTGCTGTATTGAAGGCGATAGATGTGTTAGTGAGATGCGGACTCGATACGAGTGGTAATTTCACCATCGATCTGAGATTTATCTCTACACTTTCTCATGTTATTTTGCATTTAATACAACGTTACTATAAGATGAACATGACTTTGAAACGTGTCAGTGAAATGCTCTGTAAGAGAAGTGTAAAACAGTGCACTCGTGCTGCCTCCCATGCTTCAAGTTGTAAGAAACATGCACAAAAGCGATTTTGCATGAAGAAGAGTGATAACTTCATGTGAAATTACACTGTATTTGCATTTGGATATTTTTTATGGAGATCCTGGCAGTAACTCAAGCTTCCAGTTTTTACATTTGATTATGCCCTCATGTACTCATGTCTTAATTTCAAGGATGAAAATCGTACTAATGATTTGAAAGCTGTTGTGAAAGAATTAAAAATAGATCTTCAAAATATTGAAGTGTGAAACTGCACTTAATTCCAAAATTTGAAACATAAAATGGTATCTGAACAAAAATATATGATTTATAACTGGCAGGTCTTTGATGTAAATTTAGAAAGTAATGTATGTAAGTTCACAAAATTTTTAAGCTTTTCGGTATTCATGAGCTTCCAGTGAGTACTGTTTCATTCATGGGAAGTAAATTGAGTCCTCCTCGAGCTGTCTGCTCTAGGTACCGGGTCTTGTAGAGTACACTGCTACAGTTGTACTCGTACTTTACGTCTACCATCCATTGATCATGGCACCAACTCAATCAGAGCACATTCAATCCTAAAAATTCAGAGCTAATTCACAAAACATCAGTTGCTGGCAGCTGTGGGGAAATCAGAACATGGATTGCAAAAACGTCCGGCAGCCCTTCCGAGTCATTCTTACTCATTATGGACGAAGAGCCTGGCGTATCGTAAAATTGTATAAGCCAAAATTTCACAACATAATCCGCTACGCGTCGGTGAGATATAGAAATGAGGAACGCTTTTCAGCGGAAATCAAATATTTTCCTCATTAAGGAATAGTGTAATTTAAAATGACGGTAAGTCCACATGGAAGGACTAATTTGTGTAATATGAAATGCATTACTGAATGGGCTGAACTGAAAAACTTGACTTTATTTAGAATGCTCTCAGCGTGAGCAGCCTCTGTATAGGATATTATTTTTTCGGAATATTATATTAACTTACTCCCATCTTTTCCGTTCGTTTTTACACAACGGTACGTGCTAACACTTTTAGTTTATTCCCTTCATTACACTCTAACATTGAACGTTCAAAACTTAGCATCTGCGTTACGGAACTTTCAGCATAAAAAATTGTCATCAAGGCTTTTCATTGCCATAAACAAAAGTGAAACCAAAATCAGGTCCAAAATGAGGCCGACGATTTTCACCAACCGAGAGAGACTGATGGCGTCTGATTGATATACGCATCAGAGATTTATCTTTGCGTGCGAGTGCGAATAAATTATTCAAGGGCCTGCTTGCTAATAGCATTAATGAAGGCTCAAAATCAAGGCACGGTCTGATGTGCAAAGTCATCAGCAGCAGCTGCCAACGCAATCAGCTCTATTGAACTATCGAATTATGATTATTTTCAGGCGGTGCGAGACTCGGTTCACTAATTCTGAATCTGTACAAAATTGTGAAGAATCGCAGTTGATTAAAAGAATACATTAGATCCCTCGCGTAAACCACTGTGGTTGCTTAATCTGTAGGAAAATATGTGGGTTTGAAAAAAATTCGTTTGAAAGCCATTCTTCGATTTGGATTTGCAAATGCGTTCTAAAATATGGTTGATAATGAAGTATGTAGAGCTGAGGATTCAGCTAATTTTTCCAATCGTCAATAGGGAGGCTCCAGTTTATCACGTGTTAAAGCACTCAAATGATTACCAATTATTTTAATAAAACGCGTTTTCCCTGATTATAAAATGCGACTTTCCAATGTATCAAACGTCATCCTGAGGCTGAAAGCAAAATAAACAGAGTTCATAGTCACATCCACAAGTGAACAACTAAATGGTAACTAGAGACAAAATCAAATCATAAAAAATGCAACTCACAGCCACAATCCCAAAATCAATAAATCCGACAGTTCAAAAATCCAAACTTAAAATTTCAGTCACTGCACAGCAGATCAGAAGTTTATGACACGAAAATTGAGATCAAATGCATGGGCCCGGATGAGTGCTGAAATAAATTGTGTCCGATTTCTTCTGAATGATTTAGGCACGAAAAGTCAATGGTATTTTCATTGAGAAATGGTTTAAGTTTATGAACATGGAACGCTTCCATAATTTGAATCTGTTCTTTCCCATCAACTTTGTACAATACTTCAGTATTAGGATACAGGTTACTATAAGTTGGCCTACAACTAACGTGAATCCAAAAGTGAATATATATGGAACCTTGGTTTCTATGTGCATTTAACCGTCGTTTGCGCTTCATTCTAGGCTAACCAATGTAGCCGTTACTGACAGAATTGCATTCTCCCTTGTTACAAACAAACTTATATACCGCATTTATTTTCCCTGGACTACTGTGTTCATCTACCGACCGCTGCTCTGAAAATAATATTCTTCCCGAGGAGGTAGCTGATTTACTATTTTTACACACACACAATAAATTTTGAAATATTTTCGTACGCACAATAAATATGTATAAGAATATTTAATTTTAAATTCTTATACACTCCACTCTCTCTTTTTTATTTTTTCTTCAGTCTGAGGATGCTGTTTAATGCATTGAAACGTGACATTTTATAATTAAACAAATTGTAGTTTTGTTAAACTTATCGGTGACTATTTGTTTTAACACGCGATGAGCTGGAACTGTTGTGTGCCCACTTGTTTGATGGATATTTCGCTAGATTAATTAGTGGAGTACCGATTTTCCTTCGGCATAATCGTGCCTTTCATTTTATNATCGAGCGGAAGGCAATTATCTTTGTATTGTGAGTTTTTCCAGCATATATTTCAAATATCAACAAGACCTTGATCAAGGGCAGGAATGGCTAATTGACGGCCATCGTTTTATCGGTTAAATTAACACATGAAATATATAGAAATGGGGCTCGATATAAAATACATGAAAACGGAACTCGGTACAAAATGTTCAAAGACGGGATTCGGCCCTACTGAAACAAGAGCCCATGAAGACGAGTGTAAATAACATAACGGACCNAATACAAAAATGCCTAAAATAGGAATACAAAAAAATACACATGAATGGGGCTCGGCCAGACTGGAATAAGGACATAGATAAGGAGCGTAAAGACCTGACGGGCTTTGCATATAATACTCAGCTTAGGGTTCGGTCGTGGAGAGCAGACGCCATATTGAGTGCTAATAGAGTTCACCAAATAATAGGACAGCAGTCAGATCTAACGACGATGGGGAGTAGCGCTGCCGATGGAATGCTCTGACGGAATCGATCTCCGTTCTCAACAGCCCGGCCTTTTAACTCACTCGACAGGACGACCAGAA
>VOMN01050920.1:0-14491 GCA_014899125.1 Orchestia grillus | reverse complement strand
CATGAAGACAACTAACAGCAACTCAGTGGCAAAGGAGGATTCATAGGACGAGCCAGGAAGGCGGCTAATACTTTAATCAATTATCAATGTTGGCTCATTATTGACTGGGCTGATATACAGTTAAATGTTTTATAGAGATAGTCGACACTATTGAACTATATATAGAAACGGAATTTCTTGGCTTTTTAGAAAGGCAAGTGCTGCTTGGCCCCAGAACTGCCAAGCCTTGAGTCCAGCTAATGATTCATGAAATTAATTACAAACTATGATAATCATTAATTATATTTATGTAAAATAAAAATACAAACGCGCCCGTTCATGTTCATTTGGTGTTTTGGATAGGTATACATATATTTATTGTAGGCAATACGTATTTCTGTGAACATGTGCTAGATTCATTCATTCAATTGCAATCCATCTGAATCTGTACTGATGACTGACCGAACTCTGTCCCAAATAAGTAGCTAAGCTTAAGTTTCGCGCTCATTCCTACTTTATGGCTTAAATTTCAAATTCTTAAAAATACACCAGAGGGGAGAGATTTGTTGAATTTCGATGTTCCACAGTAAACACAATAAGCAAAATGTGGTATATATTCTTCTCATTACTTTTCGCCAAAATTCTTGTTGCCTAAACTAAATCCTAAAGCCTAAATGACATAGTGTAGTTTAAATACCGCTAATTGCATACAGTTTTATTCCGCAAAGTAAGATAATCTCAATTATTAGGTAGACTTAAAACAATTTTATAATGTGTTCAATTGAATTAGAGTATGAATTGCAGTAAATTTTGCTTTTTAACGGTATGACCTAATCTAGGGGAAAATTGTGCGTTCAGCATTTTAATTTAGCGTCCGTCTATGATCAGGCAGATCAGCTGTTGATGTTAGGCCCTGTCGATGCTTCCTTTGTTGTCGTTCACTTATTTTTCTAGCTGTTGCCAGGGCAAAAGTTACATTTTGAGAAACTAACCATGGAATGTGACGTGAAGTCAATTTGATGTTTTTTTTAGGATATAATTAAAATAAATGCTTTGGAGACAAAGTACTGAAGATGTGAAGAACGCTTTGAATTACGTGCGAGCCTGGGCGAAAACACATCGTATTTTTTAGGTCTCCATCCATGATTTATCATAGTACTTTGGAATTGACCGTGTTCATAAGCTCTTTTTATCTTGCGTCAATACTAAGGTGAGTCATTCTTCAATTTTAATGTACATTTCAAGTGATATATACGGGAGTATTGACACATCTATGTTGTTATCGTATACTTCGGTTCAAGTACGGACATGATTTCTGTGAGACCATTCCCTGCGGCATTGTAAACCTGTGGTTCATCGTGTAAGAAAAATTAGAAATTATACATAAATATCGCCTAATGAATTTATTGGTTTATTTTTGAAAATGTAAGTTTGTATCCCTGTTCATGGTACTCGAAAATGAAAAACTTTGGATTAGGAGGAAAATTACTTCAGGAACTTAATCATATGGCCTATTGTGGCCGTCTTGCATTGTGGTTCATGAAAACTTAGTAATGGTGATAATAAATTGAACTTCTTGTGTGTGCAGTTTTTATGCAATGCCTCTATATCAAATGTCATGGCTGGCAGATGGCCAAAGTCTTCACCTTAGTCTAATTTTCATGAGTCATCAAGTAACCAGTAATTCTCAAATTTGCTTTTGGATTGACAGCTTAATTTGTTTCATATCCCTAATACTTGATTAATACTTGGTTCTTAAAAGTATACAACCTCAAGTGGTACCTAGCATAATGTACCTTTAAGTGAATAGTATATTATAAATTTTTAGTAGTTTTGATGCTGAAGACACTTAGCATAAAAAATTCATTTGCAATCTTTGTAAGGTATGACTTTAGAAATGTGAATGAGTTACAAGTCAGAAAAGTTTTTAGAATAGCTAAATAATGTTTTCAGAAAAATGATCATTTGAATCTTGATAAGAAAATGGTATAACACAATCATGATGTAACAGCAATTTGCCATTCAGCTGAGTGCTTGAGTTTGGATTGCTTAATTTATTAGATATTCCATTGGAAGAGGCTGGATATTTCAATTGTGTCAAATGCCTTGTTTCTTTTTTCTATTGCAGAGTAAAATTTTTATTCTTAGTGTCTTTTACTAAGCTCTTAACAAATAAACATTAACAATCATTCGATATGTTTTTGATGAGGTAAAGGTTTTGGACAAAAATTGTAATGGTCTGGTTTTCCATTTGTATATGTATATTTATAGGTAACTAAAAAGTCTGAATTGATATATTGAATAAATTGAATATAATAAAATATTGATTATTAGATGCTTCACCTTTTTATGTTGGGATAGCCAGTAAAGGGTAGTGGGTAGGATGCAGGCACCATCAAAATATTTGAATGTACAAAAACTATTCTTTTTTAGCATTATAATCATACTAACTATCCTAATGTTTAATTAATAAATTTAGTAGTTATAGAAGAAAAGTGTAAATAACAGCATTTTTCATTCAAGATAGGCACTTCCAACTGTGAGAGGTAGGCATGACATGTGCTTAGTTGAATGTCAAGGTGTCCAGACTATGTAGGTGTTAAGCTGAGTTGTGAATGGTATCTAATGTTTATTTTAAATGAGTGTAAATATTACTACTATATTCGTCAAACATTTAAAATCAAAATGTACTGTGAATGTGTTATAAAGGCATATCTGATTTGAAAGTTATAGCCAGAAGTATTCTTACCTTACTCTTTTTGGTATGTATTAGTGTAGTCAAGAACTTGAGTTTTTGTGAGACCCTTCTATATTATCATGAAAGCAAGATAATGTTCATCTAGCTTTTTAAATTTTTTGTCATGAAGAGTTCAGGTCTTTGAAATTTGTGTAGGAATTTCTCTAATGTATGGTTATGCTTGTTCTAGTGATGTTGGAAGAATATATAAGAATAACTGATTATTGGAAAAATGTTATAGAACTCTCTGCAGATGGCAGAAAAAGGAGTTGTACATAGATTCCACATTTTGTAAAGTCCATACTAAGTTGTTCCAACTTTTTGCTCTCTTGAAATCTTATTTTATATGACTTAGAAGTTTTAAACTGACTATTAAAATTAAAAAAAATTGAGTAAATAAATATTAGAGAATTTGAAATAATTCATCAAGTCCCTGTCAACTTTACTTCTGAATGTGATTGGAGATTGCAGTATTTGTAATTTTAAAATTCCAGCATATCTACTGTCTCAGGAAGCTGAAATATGAAATATTGTTTTGTTTTTTATTGATGTTGCATGGTTTTCTACTAACCCTCTCATACAGATGAAGAATTTACCTAGATACTAATTTGTCAAACATATAAGACTATGCTCTTCCTTTATTGCTATGATGATTATCATACTGCATACATATGCCAGCTCTGGGAGGCTGTCCCATTCAAGATGGATAAGATTTAAGTTTCTTTTGCATTTTATGCCATTTGAATAAAACTTCTATTGATTTCACTGTTTCTTGAACTAATTGCAAAAAACTGTGTTTCTACCCTGAATATAGTAGAGCAGCTAAACAGAAATATTGAAATTTTTGCCAAAGCTCTTGTAGAATCATTTTTGGCTTCTTCTAGAGTTTGTTGTCATTGAAAAATCTAGAATAATGTTTATTAATATTTAGCCTACTCAACTTCAAATAGAATCAGTAGGGACATAGTGTCAGATTTTATGTTTCCAATCATAATAAGTGTCTTATAAACACTTTCACTCCATTAATGAATGACCTCTTAGGATTTTTTGGTTCGAAATTCTAATGAATATTTTGGATTAAAGTTGTTTGAGGCATTTGTTACAACATTGACATACAACATTGACATACAACATTGACATACAACATACAGCAAGAGGATTTGTGCATTGCCCTTTGGCTTTGTACTTGTTCTGAAGAAATGACTAATACTGTAAATTTTCATTTCAGTCTGCTGGAGAGTCTCTCATCACGCCAGAGAAGGACTGCTCTCTTGTTCCTGCCAGGAATGTGGCTACTCCTCTCACTAGCACCCCAAAGTCTGAGGCCAAGGCACAGCATGACCGAGAGTTAGCAGATGTAGAGTCTGATTGCAAGTTTGTTAATTTGCCATTACTGAAAGAGGCACTGGAGCCAATTCCTGAAGAAAAGATCTCCATAGATTTTCCGTGTAATTTAACTCTGCTTAAAGATGCTATTGAAGAACATGACCGGGACTCCAAGTTGACGAATGAGAGGCGCCAGGCTGCTTCTCGGAGAAGCTCCGTCAGTGTAGCAGGACACGAAGAATCTTTTTCATCCACATCTTCTGCTTTGTGGCATTCTGAAGATCCACCAAAGTTAGGACTGTACCCAGAAAAAGTTGATTTGACACTTTTCTGCCCAGAATTAGCACTTGCGAAGAAATCGTCCGGAGAAAATAAAGCTCTACCACACCAAAGCATCTTTGAACTTAGTGGACACTCTAGTTTGCTGGATTTTGAAGTTGCTCAAGGACAGAAGAATAAAAGCAATATTGTTTTGCCCTCTCCACTCTACATTTCAGTTTCTCACTGCACATCTCAATTGGCCAAGGGTGACGCAGATGTTGCCAAGATGTTCTTCATATTTGACCTTGATCGTGCTGTCTTTTATAGGATGGATATTGGCCTGCATGCCAAAAGGTGAGGTGGTGTCTTCAATAATTGATGGGGTAAAACTAGTCTGTTTTTACAAACTTTCAAGGTCAATGGGAATAGTTTATTTCTTATTTTCTCCTATGGTTGTTGTAAGTAGATACTAATTTCAGTGATACATGCTTCAAACTTGCTCCAGTTGCTTCTCATGAAACAATTGGTCTTGTTGGACTATTGATTGTCCTAAGTTTAGGAAGGGATATCCATGGTTGCATGATTTTAATTTGTTAGAGTTAAAACTTGGTCAGCTCAGATTGTATATGCTCTGCTTTAGCCACTGTTTACAACCAGGGAATGGTTTTAAGAGATTATTAATCCTGAGATTTTAAATGCTATGGAGCTGATTCTGGTTAAGCTGTGAAGTGAGACAACTTCTTTTGATTTAGTGTTCCATCCAATAATAGTCAGGCATGGATAGGATGTAAAACCCACTACCAGTATTTTTATTTTTCAAAATGGTATCTGTTTGATCATTAACTTCCATTTCCATTATTGAAGAAAATTGCCTGGTTACTCATTTGTTCACAGACTTCTTCTTATCTTGGAAGAAATGTAGGCTCGTTTATTATCTTGCTCCCTCTCTTTGATTTTACTTGGTGTATAAATTTAGCTAATCCAAAAAGCAATGTCACATATCTGTATCCATGTAGACGTAGTGCTGAGCCAACAACCATTTTATCACAGCGTGGCAGATCTCCAGCTGCAGCTGCAGGAAAAGTGCAACATCCCAACTTCCAACCAGATTCTCATCGTGACAGGTGCAGTGTGTTGAATGTTTGCCTCAGTGAAAAGTTGGTGCTTGTATCAATGGACCTCATTTCAGCTAACTTCTGAACAGTTGGGGTGTCTGAATATGTTCAACAAGGTTGATCTTTGAGTGGAGTTCCTAATACTTAAGTGAGGTCCTTTTTTTGGGCTAGCAAGTGCTTAATTTTTTTATTGAAACATTGTGTGATGTTACCTATTGATTTAGCATTATCAGATCAATTCTCTCCAGTTTTAATCCTGACACAATTTACATGCCAAAATGGGGAGAGAACTGATTTTTACTTTGCTATAGTCCATTTATGCTATGCCTTCTCCCTTGTTTTGGTCCATCAGTGCAAGCGTGTGTCAACTGTCTTTGAAATTTCTTTGTACCTATTATGTAAAACGTGTCAGGATTGATGCATTGCTCAGCATGGCAATTCCACTTCATAAGTGCTTGGAGTTTGGACTATTTTTATTAATATTACCGCATTTGAGATATTAAAAGGTTATTTCTCTTAAAAATTAGAATAGCTACACTTTCATGCAGGTGTCACCATTTGGATCATTATATGCTGTAAACTATAATTTTAGTGGCAAGTTCATTGAATTTTTAAATGCCAACATAGAGTGAAAAGTATTGCGATCTAATAGTTGAAGTTTATAAATACAATTTTTTCACGTCTTAGATTTTGTGTTCAAGGTCTTCCATCTTCTCTTGCTGACAGTGGTATTCAGTACCATAAACTGTACTGAATTTTTTTTTCAAAATAAAAATAAATTTAGGACTCCGATTTTGCAGATATTACTTACAGTAGGTTGCAAATTCCAATCATGGGAGTTTTTATCCCATGCACTGAGTTATTCATTTTACTAAATATCCAACAACCTGCTGGGTAATATCCATCCCATACACTGAAGTATTCAATATACCAAATATCCAACAACCTGTTGGGTCATTACTTTAGTCACATTTGAGAATCTAATAATTTGCATTTATTTCCTAACAAATACCCAGAGCCAAAGAATAATTCATTCACTTTTGTCCCAATAAACTAAAACTATGAAACTATGGAAAAATTCTTATTTAAAACTGAGATTTATTTCTGCCCCATGATATTAGTAAAAAGTGTGCTCAGTTACAAGCTAGCTAGCAAGCATGCAAACCAACATGCAAGATAACAAATAAGCTAATTAGAGTCTTAGTATTACATAAATTCAGCAAGAAATACATGTTTGCATTTGGTTTTGCCAGGTGGTATCAAGTTGAGCGAGTCTGGGGGTCAGTTGGTGCACTTCGGAGCAGGCACGGAGCCCAATCCTGTGTTCCTGTTCCGCAAGGAGAAGTCCGGTGATGTGTTGGCCCCCTCAACGCCCATCAGTTACGTTGAAGTCGCCTTCCGGGTATGACTCCTTGCTATGGAAGTACAGTAGTTGAACCTTCTAAATTTGGCAACTTCCACATCTGTGGTTGGCCAGACCATGGAAAATTCTGGATGGCTTGAATAAGCACCCTATTGCACCCTGCATTATAACTATAACATTGGTCAAATATGTAATATTGGAGCATCGATAGTAGATAGAAGAATTATACCAGATTGAAGGTCTTACTGAATGATGGAATTCTAGATTTAGGAGGTTCAACCTGTAGTTCAGTGTTCATTGATACCAATATTGGCCAGCAAGTTTAAGGTGGTTATATTTTTTGTACCGGTGATTGGTATTGAATTCTACCAGATATGTTTCTATTGGGTTAAAATATGGTTCTGTATCGTTACCACATAAAGTATTACTTTCCCGTTGACACAGGGTAATTGGCTGTTGCCTTAGACAGTTTAGGCCTGCACATGTATTACCATTGCATCAAATGCCAGCACCATTTCCTATCTCATGGAGAGGGTGGGTGAGGTTTTGCGGTTCCAAAGAGGAAAGTAAGAAAAAACAATTGAAGCCTTAACATGAATGGTTTATCAGCCCCTCACTCAGACAACTGCAACAGATATGGCATCTGACTACTAGTGATGGAAGACACCTGTGCATGTGACCATAATTGAATAATAATTAACATCTTTTGCAGATAAGTTTAATCGGACATGCATCAGCATTCTCTCGGGAAACGGTTCATGTTAATGAACCTTTTCATGCTGCAGATGTTCAGGAAAATAGACGGTGTTAGCCACATCCCTCCACATCAAAAGCTGGACTTCGTCTTCCAAATCGTCACAGAGCTCACCACCCACAGCTCTCGCCTCGTGAAGGATGTGTGTCGTGTGGTGAGTTCCATTCATTGTGTGGGTTATGCATCACTCTAGTTGTATACTTTCGAAGAATTCTGAGGTAGCACTGGGATCATTTTATTGGCTCGACAAACCACCAAATAATTTTAAAAATTTATTGGAGAAAGGATAATTTGAGTTCGTTTAAATTTGTATTTATTTTGGCGTCTTTAGGTCATCATTCGTCAGACTGATACAATCGCCAGTTGTATGGTAATTAAAGGTGTTTCCCTCGTCTTTTCTGACTCACTTGTTTCTGTTTGCCCTGAAACTCGCTGATTTTTCAGTCCGTTGCAATTCATTTAGTACTTAAAAATACTACATGTGCCCTAATATGTGCCTACCACGTTCATTTTATTACTTTCTATGTTGTGTGGGGGCTCGGAAGGCTGTTATTTTGTATGTGTGTGTAGTAGTTACAGAAACTCGCCTAAAAGTGTAGGAAATTGAAATTTTTGTTCGAGATCTGAAATTTTTTTTGGGGAGTTCTTGAATTATTGATGTGGGAGACACATTTCAGCACTTGCAGCATCATCATAGCAGAGTGACGGTGGCAGAAATACCTCTATGTGAATGAAACCCTTAAGGTCGTAAATTTCTCTTTTGTGTTATCCTTAGCTCTAGGTAGGCCTTCATGACCCCTGTTTTTCCTGCCCACTTTACTTTTTTTCATTTTCATGCTTTCTTTGATAATTATTCTGCACCATTACTTCCTCTTCTTTTTTAACTTGCTGTTTCTATGTGTAGGGATTCCTGCGTGAGAACACTCCTGTGCATTGATTCCATGTTTTCTGAAGCTCATAATGAATGGCCCCTTCATTTTACTCTCTTGGAATCACATTTTACGTCGATAGGGATCTTTAAACTAAGCAATAATCTGATCTAATCTTCAATGGTATGGTACAGGTTCAGGAGCAGGAGTGCCAGCAGCACGGCTGGACCGCCCTGCTCGCCCACCTCCGAGACTGTACAGACTCCTTTGACAAGACCTACACCAGGTTCAAGGAGATCTTTTCGTACTACCAGGAGAACCGCGACAAGCATGCCAAGCTCCTTAATAGGTTTGTGCTCGTGAACCTTTAACTGCCCAAATTGCAGGGTGTTCATAAAGTACTTTCCGAATTCTAGGGAAAGATAAAGTCTTTCTCTTGAAAATCCTGGCACAACGTGGCTATATTCGGAATCTTTTGATGTCTTTTGGATGACTTGTCATTGATGGTTGTCTGGCCAAAATACGTGCGTTGGCAATGAGAATTAAGGGAAAAACTCTCTTAATCAGGGAAAGACTTTCTTAATCAGGGAAAGACTTTCTTAATCAGGGAAAGATTTTTTAATCAGGGAAAGACTTTCTTAATCAGGGAAAGATTTTCTTAATCAGGGAAAGACTTTCTTAATCAGGGAAAGACTTTCTTAATCAAGGAAAGACTTTATGGAAACCCGGTGTTTTTTAGTCGATTAATGTCTTTTCATATGCATGTTTTTCTTAAAGGTACATTAGTGCTACTTCTCAGTCTTAACATTTTTGCCGCTTCGTCTATGATCAACCACCCAGTGGCGATATCTGCCCTTGGGCGGCCTAAATTATATATAATAATGTGTGGGTGTTAAAAGTTACACTGGGCGTGGATGCAAGAACAGTAGCGGTAGGACAATATTTCCTTCTGATTGGCTGTATTTGGGTTGAAACGAACACGCAGCATATTGCTACGTTATGATAGTTCGTTAAGGGTTGAAGTGATTGTGTTGAGTGTGCCAGGGTCGGAACGTGAGGCGGTAACGAATGAATATGACCTGTAGATATCTCATTGCTGCTAGACTGCCCGTAGCACAAGTGGTAGCGTACTTGATTCGTGGTAAAGGACTTCACTAATAAGAGAAGGAATAATGAGCATGACATGCTGCACACCAGTGCGGCCCGGACCTGGGTGTCAGAAATTCTTCAAAGGCGCCATGCGTTACGTGTATGGAATTTGCTGCCCTGAATACCTATTCTATTGGGCGGAATGTCCGGCATGAACGGGCAGAATAGTCACCGCAGAATATTCACTTCAACAAAAGATCTCTCCCTCCAATTAGTGCACTAATGGGAGATTCCATTCTAGTACTCAATATTCCGTAGGTTTTATGTTTCAATGAAAGGAATTTTTACCATTATTGTGTGTGCCGTGAGACATCACTATTTCCATGAAAGTTTCGCACCACGTTTGCAATATCTGTTCACTCTTTACACTGCCTGTTTCCTTATCGCAGCATTCCGGAAGTGTCGGAAATACTCGCCAAGTTTCCGGTAAGCTCGTCGATCTGCCTGGGCGAAGCCGGACAGGACATCACGGTGAGCCGGATTACTGCCGTCCGCGGGAGCGGACGGCGGTCCCGCACCACGTCCGAGTCGTCGGTGTCTAGCATGGTGGCTCCGAGCAGCTTCTCGGGTCTCATCGACAGAAAAACCGGCATTGCAGTGTCAGACAGGCGGCCTAGTCGTGACTCAGAAGTGGCGAACCTATCGGGCACGATTGTCTCGTCAGATGGCAACGCCGTGATCGACCGGACGTCGTTCTTGGTTCCGTCGCGCCGGAACAGGGAGAGCATCGAGTCCGAGATGGGCGTGATGCTCGAGCAGGACGAGGATTGTGACGACGAGGACGACTGCTCGACTGAGCACAGTCTTCTGCAGTGGATCAACGAACGCAGCAAGGAGCCCATACCTCACTACGTCGCTCTCGCAAAGGCTGGGCTCGAGTGGGCGGTGAGCATGTAGTCTTCGTGGTGTCCCAGCTTTATACCAACTAGTAATCTAATCTAATCTGTTTCCGAACTATTTCTTCACTATAACTGGTAAACGCGCCCCCTGAAAATGGCGGGACAAATGAAGTTAATTTCTCAAGATGTGCTTTTATTTACGCCAGATCTGGCATGAAATGTCATTTTCAGTATCACTGATACGGATTGCCTTATCTGACAGTCTCGCTAGTTATTAGAAATACGGACAGGAATTTTTTTTCAATCTAAATCCTTAAGAGCGTGACAGAGAAACGGATGGACGGACTAACTAACCAATCAGCCAACCAACATTGGGCTATAATTATATACTAGTATAAATTGAACATTTTCGCGCTGACAAAATGTACGTTTGTATCCAAATATCCATGTTTATCAGTGAAATGACATTAGCTGTGGGTTGTAGGTGTACGAATCTGAATTCGTTGGAGGTAGCATTATTTCTTGGCATAGAATGTTATTCAGACCGACGCATAAACGGTGGAATGTTATTCAGACCGACGCATAAACGGCATACCATGTGATAAAAAAGTCTGCGTTCATCGATTGAAAAATATAGATGCAAATTAACTAGCCAAACCTTTACAAACTCTTCTACTATTCAAAAGCATATTAGCATCAACTTCCCTCTTATTTTTCATTCATAAAAACTCGTTAGACGATCTCAAAATCCATAATGAACCCGATCCTTCGTTTCCCGAATCAGCGGAAAGAGGTTAACTTTCCGGAGCGCGTGAAGCAGTTCGACATGCTGCTGTCCCACTGCCGCAGCCCCGCCACCAGGGAGGTGCTCGGCCTCAGTGATCGCCTCGAGTCCCTCCAGCTCCACCTCCGCACCACCCGCTCCCTGCACGAGAAGATCAAGCGCGAGTGTGAGGTGGGTGATGCAGTTACGACCGTCGCTTAATTGTTTCAAGCATTGAGTATTTTAACCCTTAACTCACTTCTGAAGGAACGAAGTATTGCGTCAACTGTCTCCTACTTTTTATTACATTTTAACTGTCAACTGACGTGCGCTCGCTTGAAGTGGGAGGTTGATGTCCGTTGAAGATGAATGATGATGCAGTGCAGCTCCTGGTGTGTTGAGTAATCCAGTTATAATGTTAATTATCGTCAGGTGATAACGACTGTAAGCTGCTTGTTGCTCTAAGAGCCAGCAGGGCATCTAGTTTATTTTCCAGTGTAACTATCCTCAGACTCAGAAGAAGACTGCATTAGGTAATTATCCCTTCTGCGATCTGTGTTTCAAACTTCTCCCGTCCTGACAGTATCTCCAGTAGCCGGCGTAATTTCTGCGTACCAGAATGAGGGTAGCGTCTGTTTCGTAAGTTCTGGTCGACACATGCAGTTACTTGGTGACATCTGCCCCCTCAAGGGCATAGGATAGACAATAGGGTTAGCTTAGTTTCGTTTGTCTATCTTATGCTATGTGGACCGGGCTGGCGACCTCAGGAAGGCACTGTTAGGTTACCTCAGCCATGGATAAACCTTCGGAACTTTCGTCTTTCGTGTCCAGTTTAATTTCCTTTAATTTTCACACCTTCCCTCCATCGTTTTTATTTTTTTATTCTTCATCCTCAACTTTATTTTCTTTGTGCAGGGGATCCTGTAAGGAAACACACCTTGTGTATGGATTTACAGTTTTCAACAGTCAATACGAAATGATCCCCGTTTTTCGGCGCGATGTAGTCTGAGTCACTGAAGCGCTTCAATCTATACCATCACCACCACCATCTCCACCATTTCTCATACTGCTTGGGACATTGGTAGTAAGAATTTATTCGTCAAGAGACTGCAATAGTTTTTGAGTCTGCTGCACTGGAGCAACTCGAAGTTTCGTGAAAGGGTCCGACTCATTTGATGGTGTATCAAATAAAATAATCAACTTAAAAAATTAGTTTTAACTTGATACAGAATTAAACGAAACTGCAGGATATGTACTAATATGTAATAAATTACTTTAGTTCACGTTTTATTTCGCTTTCATTGAACCAAAAAATGTGTTGGATCATTTTGCCGCACCCTGTATACCCCCAAGTTGGCAGTTCGAGCACACCATGCTCTAATAAGTTCAGTAATAAATTTCCAGATGTGTCGATTTTTTAACTCGGTTCGGCTTCAAGTTGACGTTATTCGTTCCAACTTCATCGTTGTCAACAAGCGTACGCTGTAACCATTTTATGGTCGTTTCAGAAATACATGGCCCGACGTTCGGAGGTGACACACCCCACAAAAATCGAGGAGCTCCTCTGCGCCCTGAAGGATCGCATCAGGGAGTTCCAGCAGGTGGGTTGTACCAACTTATTATGATAGCACCAGTCGCACGACTCGTCTTAAATAACGGGTCTTGCTATGTTTGTTCTTAAAATGAATGGTATGTCCACAGCCGAGACGGACGTGATCTACCTTTCGATGGCTCTGACGGGCACTTAGCGTGATCCCAAACCTACTGTTAAATAAATGTATACGCGACGGTTTTTTTAATACTCTATATTATAATAACAGTTATGCATTTAACTTAGGTGCTCGGTATCCGGTGCATTTGTTCCTATGAAGGTTCTGTAGCTCGGGGTCTGTAAAACTGATATCCTTTTGTTCACGTTGTCGCGTTATGACCCACCGTTCCATGGAGAAGGAGTCGACGATGCAGCCGTTTAGTTGAGAATTTTTTGTTTACTTCTTCTGAAGGTACAACTTGAGTGAAGATACTCTTACGGTCGTTCTGAAGAGGTCAGAAAGTTTTCTCCACAATGGGTCCCGGATGTCCATTCTTCGAAACAATACGACCATCCTTTATTTGTAGTAGTCCGTGTTTTTTCATCGTTGAGCGTATCTGAAGCATTTAACATTCATTTCTCACAAGTAATTTACATCGGACACGGTATTCCGATCAGGGGGGAAATGACAAAGTAAACTAGAATGAGATTATTCACACTTTATGGGCTCAGATAAGCTACAAAGCTTCGAAGGCAAAATATCTGGCCCAATGACACAGCTACAGCTCGTCTTTTCGGTGCTGTCATTTATAGCGACAGCTACGCGTTTTTTTGACGAAGTGCTGCGCCAATTTTCATGAGAGACAGTTTTTCAGTTGAAAGTAAGAATCTCACTCTCTCGGGTTCACAGTCTGACTTTCTAGGCCCGTGGACCTTTTGTGCCACTAGTATGCAACGCAATCCTCGACCGGTAAGCATCATCAGCCTATTCCATGCGGTAGAGTTCCTAACCAATTCTGAAAATTTGGAACCCTCTTCGTATCGTTTTCCATCGCTTCTGACGATTGACTTAAAGTTCACGTATATTTAATGCCGCTTGAACGTTGTTGAAAAAACAACACTAAGTATGGACGAGCCCTCAAGTCGTCCCGTTGTTCACAGACTTTATCTTTAGTTCCGTAGCTTGGAATGGGTTGTGGCTACGGAACTGAGATACAAGGATATTTTATGATTTGTACTCAGTGCGACGCTGGGCTAATTCAAGTAAACTTTTCGCTGCCGAAGTAAAGGGAGGTTCGGCAGGTACTAAAGAATTAAGCTTGTTTAACTGAGATAAAATAGTGAATACGCTAGCCATTTAGTGCAGAGCGGATGTAGTCAGAGATTAACTTGAGAGGAATTTTCTGATATGAAGTTAATTGTATAGGTAGGGGGGTTACAGGATTGGAGTTCTTGAGGCATAATTTTTTTTAGCAATACGCAAAAATGCCAGTCGTTGGCTAGTGAAAGAAACAGAGAACTATTTATTGCTACTGCGTCACGACCTACGCTTGTTTTATGTGCAGATGGACGAAATTCTTGACAAGCTGCAAAAAAGTAGAGTCGACATCTCCCGCAACCTCTTCAACTTCACCAGGTCAGTGGGCGCGATTCTCTGGCGTTGACAGGACCTGGAAGTTTGGTATTACGTTTGTGGACTGCATTGTTGACTTTACATTGACCGAATTAATCCGCATTCTGTTTTCGTCCGACTTTTTTTAAGAAGTATTGTTGAGGGTTCGTGAGCCCGGAGGGCTGTAAGAGGA
>VOMN01050914.1:0-11016 GCA_014899125.1 Orchestia grillus | reverse complement strand
CCGTGAAGACGGGGACGTACCGTGGAGACGGGGACGTACAGCTTGCCAAATGTGAACTATTACTACTGTTGCTTGCCAAATGTGAACTATTACTGCTGTTGCTTACCAAATGCGAACTATTACTGCTGTTGCTTACCAAATGTGAACAATTGCTACTGGCTGCTGCTTAGCTAAATGTAAACCTTTTTCATTTTTGGAAGTTATGAGCTTAACCTAATTTTTGTAGGTTATGCGACATCTTTGAGACTCTCTGTAGCGTATTTTCACTGTGGGAATTTTTAGTGTGCAAGATGTTTACGTACTTTCATTTTTCTCTTTTCATTCTGCCTTCCTAACTTTTCGCCCTCTAATTTGTGTTCAGTTTTGTTTGTTTTTGCAGAACGTTATACTGTAAGGTATGTTGGGTGAATGCAATTAAAAATGAAAATTCTGAGAAGATTCCCTTCTGGGGCTATTCAATGTTCTATGGGCGTGAAAGTTTTGGAAACCCACTTCTTTATTTCAACGGTTTCTGTCAGTAGTAAGCAGTGCATTTGGTAGCTATTCTCGGCCTAGCAGTAGGCCACGTGGTGTTCCAACGATACTCCGAGGGGAAATAAAACTCATTTAACGTTTCCATAAACTAATTAATAGGGCATTTAAGAGCTGGGCGTAAGTATAGTTAAAAGTAGAAAGCAGGGTTTTGTTAATGTAGTGTTAGCCTAGTTGCTCAAATGAGCTCGCACTAGCCAAAGAGCGAACGAGCTTGAAGAATCAATCGACAAGTATTCAACTGGTTTAACTCAAATTGCTATTTCCCCGCACTCGCGTATTCGCGAACTGCAAAAAATCGCCAAAAGCAACTCTGTCTAAACGACCCAAACGAGCTGCTCCAGGTGGGCTATCGCTGTATTCTTATAGAGATTAACTATTTTATACTCAGCTCGCTGTTTTAAGCGAGTTCTAAATCTTTCAGCTCCCTCGTTCAACTTTTAATCTATCACAGGGTATCTAGCTTGACCCTCGAGCTATCCTAGACTGACTGCTCCCTGGCTTTGTTCTTCCCATACTGACTCCTCCAAACTTCCTCATTTTCTCCTGCCTCTCCAGTGACGCGAAGCGCCCAGTTATGCCAAACGTTTCGTGCCACATTTAAACACATTCCCACGCCTTTCAGTTCGACATGTGGCCGCCGTTGCTTGTAACTAACCACTCTCGATTCTTGTGCTTGGAATTTCCCCTCGTTAGCGTAAGCTAGAGATGTATTGGATTACCCCCTCGTGCTTCACACCCGTGTAGAATCTCAACAAAAGAATGCAGTCGGCGCTTGCGGTCACTGCCTACGTTTCTCACACGCCCTGCGCATTCCATGTACAAGCACAGACCTAGCCTGCTACTAATCTGTCTACATATATACAATGAAACCTTCACCTACTCATTACAGGCGGATAAGCGCTTTAATTGTTCACACATTTCCTTATGAAAACCTTCATGTTCGTAATTGATATATATTTCGTGGAATAACTGCTCGGTATTCCGTACTTTGTCTAAATGTTGAAATTTCTCAACATGTGTTTCGTGGTGACATGTTTTCGGTGTATTCCTTTAAACAATGTACTCATTGTTAATTCCCGCTTCCGCAGGGGGAGAGGGTTCTTATTTCTTTGAGAGCACCGACAACCTCCTGAACAAGAGATCAGTTTACCATGTTATGGCCATCAATGCCCCACAGAAGTTTAACCCCACAGAACTCGGGGGAGAAAGGATGACTTCCACACCATGTCTTTTCTTGTATCAAGACATGGAGAGTGATAGGGGTTTATATACACATTTCCAAGAGAGAAATAATTAGCGCCTTGAGAGAAATGCTTGGCAGCAGTAAACAGCGCGGAAAGCATTCAGGAACATGTCGGGCGGAGGTGAAGAACTGAGTATCTTCCTCTCTCATTCGCGGTGGGTGTACTCCAGTACAGTGCAGGCTGTACAGCGGCCTGCTGTGGGTACAGTGCAGGCTGCACAGCGGCCTGCTGTGGGTACAGTGCAGGCTGTACAGCGGCCTGATCGGTCTCCTGGAACAGGACAAGAAAGCTCCCTCGACGGCCCGCTGCCGCCATTCCCCAATTTCATTGCAATTGAGCGCTAAAGACGCGCGGCCAATCCGCTGATGGAAACGTTGTAGCTGTTCCTGATAATTGGGTCGCCCGCCCTGAGGCTCCACTTCAGAACATAGGCCTGTGTATCCTGTTCGTCCTAGGGAAATTGATCTATTGAAAGCCCCATTGTATTTAGTAGTTGAGGTTGGACAAAGGCGTTGCTTTACAGAGGCGTTGCTTTACAAAGGTTTTAGCTTACAGAGGTGTTACTTTACAGAGGCGTTGCTTTACAAAGGTATTAGCTTACAGAGGTGTTACTTTAAAAAGGTGTAGGTCAACTAAGGTGTGGCTTAACATTTCACAGGTAAATACTGCGTCATATATAAATATTTCACGAGTGAACTCTGCGTCATAACTAAACGTCTCATGAGTAAACACTGCATCTTACGTGTACATGTCATTAGTTAACGCTGCGTCTTAAGTGAACATGTCATAAGTAAACACAGTCCTTAGTAAACATGTCATGAGTAAACACAGTCCTAAGTAAACACGTCATGAGCAAACACTGCGTCTTGAGTAAAGATGTCATGAGTTAACACTGCGTCATAAGTTAATATTTCATGAGTAAACACTGCGTCATAAGTAAATATGACATAAGTAAATATTGCGTCACAAGTAAACATGTAATGAGTAAACACCGAGTCAAAAGTAAACTACTCAAAAGTTAGCTGCATAATGAGTACGCCTCCGGCAGTTGCAACATTAAAGTGGGCTCAGCTATTGCAGCTGTCTCTCAGAACATTAGAATTTCCGACAATGGATATTTCATTCCAGTCTAACATTTTACTGCCCCTTCGATTGTCAATTATCCGGCGGCTGTATCTCTGTTTGAGAAGTCAAATGTATTGACACGTAGATAATTACAGGTGCTCAGGCAAGGAAGCTCGGCTGGGATTTTGTAAGTTTCATTAAATTAGTTTGAATAAAATCTACACGGCAGACTTTCCTTTTTACTCGACCATTCCCTAAGACCGAAGAAGCGTCAGCAGACCTTGAGACTCGTCTCGCTGGAGGTGATGCACGTGGGCGAGGAGATGGAAACTGGCTGTGCTGACGTTCACTGAAGTGGTTACGTCGCCTGGGGGAGCGCCACGTCGAGTGGGAGAACGCCAAGTCACCTAGGGGAGCGCCACGTCACCTAAGCTTAATTTTTTTGCATCTAAACCCTTTCAACAGATCAGGAACGTAGTCCGTTCGGCAGACAGGAGCACACAAGGCTTCACGCGGCACAAAGGGGGATGAAACACATTCTGAAACTAACATATATTTAAAATAGGTGAGTGACTGAACAATGGTTAGATAAATACACAAATAAAAATCGAAAGGGAAAAAGTTCCATAGAAGAAAGCGTACTGAATTACGGAGGCATTGAAGGCCATTGCATGGGAAACTGATCTCTTGTTCAGGAGGTTGTCGGTTCTCTCGAAGTAATAAGAACCCTCTCCCCTGTGGAAGCGGAAACGACCAATGAGTACATTGTTTAAAGGAATACACCGGGAACACTGCCATATCACCACGAAACACATGTTGAGAAATTTAAACATTTAAGCAAAGTACGGAATACCGAACAGTTATTCCACGAAATATACATCAATTGGGAACATGAAGGTTTTCATAAGGAAATGTGTAAACAATTAAAGCGCTTATCCGCCTAAAGTACATTGAATAGCCCCAGATGGGAATCTTCTCAGAATTTTGAACTATTACTAGAATTAAAAATGAAAATTCAGAGAAGATTCCAACATACTTTGCAGTTTAACGTTCAGCAAGAACAAACAAAAATAAACACAAATTTGAGGGCGAAAAGTTTGGAAGGCAGAATGAAAGGAGAAAAATGAAAGTATGTAAACTGCTTGCACACTAAACATTCACACTGTGATGTTACGCTACAGAGCGTCTCAAAGATTTCGCATAACCTACAAAAATCAGGTTAAGTTCACAACTTCCAAAAATGAGGAAAAAGATTTACATTTGGCTAAGTAACAGCCAGTAGTAATAGTTCACATTTGGCTAAGTAACAGCCAGTAGTAATAGTTCACATTAGGTGAGCAACAGTAGTAATAGCTTACATTTGGCAAGCATCAGTAGTAATAGTTCACATTTGGCAAGCAACAGTAGAAATAGTTCACATTTGGCAAGCAACAGTAATAGGGCACATTTTCTAACCCGTCAAAAGATACAATGGAACAATACCACCCAAATTAACAACGCTTCAATTCTACGACGGCTAGTGGATAGCGAGACGCTAGCAAATCAATGAGAAACTTCCTCGCACATTAGACATCAGAGAGTATAAAATATTTTTCAGCGGCACAGACACGGTTCAAAATCGCGGCAACGTAACATTTGAAGAAAGGAGCACCAAGACGCTTCTGCATGAGGAGTTTTGCAGGTGAACGCGCTTTGCAGCTGCGTGCATTCTAGTGGAAATCGCAGAGAATGTTGCTCTGTGGCCAATTGCTACAAAGTCTTATAAATATCGGAGCAGCCGTGCTGCTCATAAATCATGTGAACCAAACGTCTCCAATCTTCGAGGTTGTGTGGTAATAAAGTATGGACAAAAATACAATATGTAGGTGCGGAAGTACTCACAACTCTAGTGAAAATTTGGCTGTAGCTTCCGTAGATTGAACAACGAAAACTTCATGTCAATAAAATGAACAAACGAACAAACGGACAAGTAAGTAAGCAAACAGTTCAGACTGTTTAGTATAAAATACATTCTGTATGTATCTTTTTAGGCTACTCATTCTTGTAGCAGCTCTGCTGATTTTTTTCATGTCGCTGCGCTGACTTTCTCCGACCTGCGTCCCATGATCGGCTTCTGATCCTCTGACTCATAAGCTTTTCCCAGTCTGTCTTCTTTGACCATGCATCATTAGGTATCTATAATTTTGGCTCCCCATATGTAAATATTGCCACCAGATAGTGGATTATCAACGGGTAGGCGAAAAATTTAGTTAAGGTTATCACGTAGTCGCTCCTCAGCCACCCCCAGGCACCGAGAGCTCCACGAAACTTCTCTCTTCCAAATACATAAAAAAGAAAATTTTGTTGGCTGCTGCTCAACAAGAAGTTCACTATTCTTTTCAAGACATGTACTGGAACCAATTCAATATCTCCAACTAGCGCAGTTCAAATGAACAAAAGGAGAAGCTTGAGTTTCCGTAGATTTTTCAGTTTCAAGACAATTGATCTCAGACGTAATGTACCTTTGGTCGAGAACAGATGCCTTTAGAGAGCGTAGTCGGTGCTTTGAAGACCGAAATTTTGCTGGTGTTTTTACTTTTTTGTTGAGTTTGTACCTCAAATTTTGAGGCCACGAGGGCTTGCTTCTTTCTCCTTTGAACGTGATTACGATGACTGGAATTGCCGCCATATTGTTTTCTGGAATTCAGTGAGCGTCGGCTACGGCGCTGGAATTGGTTGTGCAGCTCATGGAAACTACTTCGGGTCATTTTAGGTTAGAGTTTAGATTTTTTCCGGGCTTTAGTAAGATGGCTGCTGACTTGAAATGTGGCCACCTCACTGCAAACGGCCGTCTGCCTCGCTAGGGTGCTCTTCTGAGATCACTGCAGACGCGTCCGTCGGAACAGCTTTTGTTTTGCTCGTATTTGCGCGGTAAGAAACTGCGGGGGAATTCAGTTTTAATGAAAAGGGCTGAGGAACTTGCAAATAGCAAACAACTACGTGACTGCAGCGAATGTGTCTGAAACGAAAGCTTCGAGCTTGAAACTTGGTCCGGAAAAAGGATACATGAAACAAATACATGAAGCAGGAATACATGAATTATCTGTTAGATGCAATCTTTTTGTACGAAGTCAAACGATATACATAATACAGTAATATTCCCACGGACAATTAACCCACGATTAACCAAGAAAGTCTCTATGTCAGTGTAACGTAGTATCTCCTCCTTTACTTCGTACGTAGAAATCACAGAAGTATCACCGGGACGTAACGAACTTAAACTGTACGGTTGTCATGAAATATTTTTAAAAATAACGGGGAATATTACCCCGCGAGGCGGGTTAGTGACATTAGCTCTCGGCAGGAAGTGGCAGTCACTGCCAGCAGACGGACTGCTGACGTGAGGCGTGGGTACGGAAGCAGAGCGTCCCTTCAGGACGGCGTAGCAGGGAAGCAGCGCATGCAAAATCCTTGACGAAATCGAGCGATGAGTTACCGATAGACGTGTGGATGCTACAAACATCACCCACCATCGCCGTGCCTCTGATTCTTCTTCTGAACAAATAGGGGCGGCTGCCAATGCAAGAGTCGTTCCTTGTAAGGTCCTCTACAACAGCGAAGGCTATTCACCAGCCCAATTTATTTACTCAAAGTTTTCGTTTACAACTGAACGATGCATGGTCTTGCGGCTCTGTATTAAGTACTACAAGCTGTTGCAGTACTACGGGCTGCTTCAGTACTGCGAAACTTCTGCAGTACTTCCGGCTGCAGTACTGAATTCCTTTTTGATAAACACACTGAGTTTGGCGACGCATGATCACATTTCGCCCTGAAAATATTTTCTTGACTCTAACGGACACGCAACGCGTTCTCTCAACTAACACAGCGGGATCATCTCATTCCACTTCAGGCTTTGACAAAAGCGCCCTCAGTGACCCTGCTCTCGCCGCAGTCGTAGGAGTTGCTGAGGGCTGACGTACTGTACATACATGCCTTCCCGAGCTGACATTCGAGCTTGTAAGTGTTGACGAAATGCAGTAAGTGTCAGCTCAGTGCGCGAGTGTCAGCTTGGGATCGTTAATGTCAAACGAGAACGTAATTGCCAGTGCATTGACGCGCATAAGTGTCTGCTGTTTACGCATTTAATTAAACGACGTTCCGTCGCCTCATACCGCGACGTAACAACTTCACTAGCGCACGTAGGCTCGAGGCGCGCGCTGTTTGCGTGTCCAGCATAAACCAGACCGAGTTATGTGCACTGCAAAACCTGCAGCACAGAGCGAGCAGCTCGTGGTGATAAAGAGCATTTTTTATGGAGGCTGTGCATTACGGCCTCCAATGTGGGGTTGTGCGCCATAACGGGCTTATGGCTCGATGTGGCATGTGGCGATGTGGGGCTCTTGTGATGTGTGGCTCTAGGGGTGTGGGGCTCCGATGGTGTGGGGCTCTGGTGGTTTCCAGTTCTGGTGGTGTGCAGTTCTGGTGGTGTGCAGCTCCGAGGGTGTAGGGCTCTGGAGGTGTGCAGCTCTGGTGGTGTGGGGCTCTGGTGGTGTGGGGCTCTGGTGGTGTGCAGCTCTGGTGGTGTGGGGCTCTGGTGATGAGACCCTGATGATATGTGACTGTAAGATCGACCGGCCAGATGTGATGTACCCTAACAGTGTGCTCAAACAGTGAGTCTAATTCCAACTACGTCTCAGTTTGTGACTTTGTGCAGCTGTGGTCGCTCTCCTAGGCCGTGTCAGGGCTTTGATCTGAGACACTTTTTGTTGCGCGACACGTGTGATGTCGGCACACGTACCCTTTGATCTGAGAGAGGGGTGGGTGACGGTTTGTTATGAGGAGGGGAGTTTACCACACACCCAGCAACAGGTCATCACACACCCAGCAACAGGTCACCACACACCCAGCAACAGGTCACCACACACCCAGCAACAGGTCACCACACACCCAGCAACAGGTCACCACACACCCAGCAACAGGTCACCACACACCCAGCAGCAGGTCATCACACACCCAGCAACAGGTCACCACACACCCAGTCCCCGCTCTGCTGCGTCTCCAGGCCAAGGCGTGTGGGTGTCAGTCAGCGTAGATCTCAGTCCTGCTTGTGTACCTGTACATTCAAGTACGTACATGCGTACATGCGTACAAATAAAATGCATATACCTGCATAAAATGGGTGGCTGAGCTAGGATTGAGCGTACATCCCACTGGAGGAATGGCGGGATTGTATTTCAGTTTTATTGTATTTTACCCTTTGAATTATTGGATTCCAATAGCTAGCTTTGACGATAAGTTTTTATTCATGTTTGCTAGTCAAATTATTTTCAATACAATTTGGATCGAGTCGAGTTAGTTTGAGGATTTTAGGAAAACGTGACAATGCAGCTAGGCAAGGCAGGAAGTAATCTTTTTGTAACAGACTGAAAATAGTACTATTTTTTAGCGTTTTTGGGTATTTTGAGAAAATAAATTCCAAGATCTCCACCTCAGCGACGCATGAGGCACGCATCATCGCGATTTTTTAGCTGGCTATACTGCAACTAATTCCTTTGGACGCTTTTTTAATCTGCTTCTAAGTCGGTTTGAAAACCACATCGTTTTCTCGTGCACGCAGTCCAGAACAGGACACTTGTAACGGCGCGGCTCGCGCGCGATGATGTTTCTGCCACGCTGTGTGAGCCGTACTCTTCTTACGGCCGTTGTCTCGAGCTGTCGAGAACTGCAGCTTTGTTGGCTTGATCGCTCTAATTTAACATAAAAAAATAATAAGCTTGGGCCCCTGATTACTTGCCTGAGCTGTTGTCTTCTGTGCTGCCCGCCCAAGGTCGATTTTGCGGTGCTCTTGACCCTTGCCAGGGTTAAGAAAACTAAATTAAAAACATCCTTTCAACGAAATATTGCTGGCGCAAAAATAACATAAGAGTTGAGCTTAATTCTTTTTTGTGGCAGCGTCTACAGCCAAACAAAACCGATTTTCTCTCCGCCATTTGCCGCCGAAAATAATCTTGAGTTATTGCCCGACCCGGGAGCGGGGGACCAGAGAAATACTGCGGCTCTGAGCCCCGCATTGTTGGACGGGGCAATCATGGGGGGCGGCGGATTGCTATACAATCAATTGTCTCGCTCCGCACATGGAAATATTTTTGTTCATCCGTCAAGTTTGGCTGCTGCAGAGGAGCCGGGATGGCGCGTCGACGCGACGAAGGTTGAGGCAAATTTTAGTTTGCCACTGAAGGACGTGGGGGAAATCCGAATGAGTACCGCAGTGTTTTTTGTTCTCGAGGTGAGCAATTACGAGGCGCTCGCACGGGTATGCCCTTCGGGACACCACCTGCACAAGTCGTGGCTTGGGAGTAGGTGGTCTCATCCAGGCTATGGTTTCCAGTTGGGAATTTCACATTGAAGTGACCCACGGACTGAGTCAGCAGCTTCTTCCTCAGGCGCAGTCAGTATGAGCTACTTCTTTCAACAGCTCAACCGCATCTGGTACCGCCTGCCTGAAACACCTGTCCGCACCAGCTGGCAACCTCCGTTACACTACTTGCCTGCACTAGTTTGCACCACCTACCTGCACAACCTGCCTGTACCACCTGCCTACACAGCCCGCATGTTTAATCTGCCCGCACATTTAGGCCGTGCCGTCTTTCTGCACCACCTGCCTACACCACCTACGTGCACCACCTGCCTGCATCACCTGTGTGTGCCCTTTGCCAGCACAACCTGACTGCACCATCTACCTACACTACCTACCTCTACCACCTGTCTACACAACCTGTATGCACAACCTGCTTGAGCCATCTGCGTGTACCATTTACGAGTACTACTGTTTGTACTACCTGCCTGGACCACCTGTCTGCACCCCCTGCACGTACCTCTTGCTTGCTCCAGCTTGCCTAAGTAGGCCTGTGCTTTTGTGTCATCGAATTTAAAAATTAATGCACTAAAATTGTATCCTGAAGTTTCTGGTGTTCTTATCTGTTTAGTTTCAAATTCACGAGGTTCAATCAATTAATGATTCGTTTAATTTGAATAGCGTGGCCCTTAGGTTGAAGTATTTGTGTTTGTGAAGTCTTTAAATTGAATCAGTGTCGTCAGTCAGGTATCACTCTCCACTCCCAAGATTTTTTACTTTACAAGGCAATCATCGTCGAGTTTATATTCTTATGAAGCTTCCACTACCTAAGATATCATCTTCATCAAACTTTTTATTTAATTTTATTCAGACTCATTGAGATGTTCAATAAAGTTCGTCGTGGAAGTAGGGCCAAGTGGGGAGGCTCCAGGACACCTACAGTATTATTGACTACTGCGGGCGGAGGTCAAACTCGAGTGAAGAGGCCTCAGAAATTTTCTAGCGAGTAATGAGCGGCCTCGCAAAGTCTTCAAAAGACGAAGTGCTCAAAATTGCCCGAGGTCATTGATGAGCCTCCCGACCGTCGTCTGACAGTAGAGTCTTGAGTGAATTATGCAACTGGTGTCAGAATGGGAAAAAATGGCGACCGCAACGAGCCGCGTGATCCTTCCTTGGGTCGTTACTCAAGTCGCATGCCGTGGGACGACGATACTGGCATCACATGGCTTCACATCGCATCGCATCAGATAACATTGCATTGCCTCACATCGCATCACATCACGGTACATCTCATCACATTGCATTTCATCACACCACATCACATCCCATCGCATTGCATCACATCGAATTGCATCACATCACACCATATCACATCACATTACATTACATCACATCACATCACATTGTATCACATCGCATCACATCACATCATATTCCATCACATGGCATCGCATTGCAAAACATCGCATCACATCTCAACACTTCACATCACATCACTTCACATCACATCGCATCACTACACATCGCATCACTTCACATCAAATCACTTCGCATCACATCGTACCTCATCTTTGACGCAATGTCTCTGGCGCAAACGGAAACCTGGGGACACACCATTGACGCATGGATTTGGTCATCTCACGCACGCCCTGCCATCGAGCTCTCGTGTAACTCAACAAACTCAGTCATCATACAATGTCTACGTCTCATCGGTATACATTCTACGAGGGAAGCCCCTACATGGGTGAGCCTGCCAAAATATGAATTTTCTACTTTATTTTTATTCTTTCGACGCGGTTAAGAAGATTCGCCTGCCAAGACTTGTAGAAGCTGGATGTA
>VOMN01050907.1:0-29884 GCA_014899125.1 Orchestia grillus | reverse complement strand
CTAATTTGAAAATGGGTTTCCTTTTTTCTGGGACACCCCGTAGTGCTGCCGGAGGCCAAATCGATAAATAAAATTGTCCAATTTTCGTTAATTTCAATCACTTACTGTGAACTCTACCAAAGTCTGCGTATAACCAGCTCATTAACACATGTAATGGCCTAAAATTAACGCTTAAGTGAATGTTTTAATATATTATTCAATTTCATCGTACCTCTTGTTCCCGATGTGCTTCTATACTTTTTTCATTTTCGACTTCAATTCTTTATCCAGGATGAAGGGAAGCATTTCGTCGATACTCAGCCGCACCGACGATAAATTTATATTCAATTTACCAGAGCCCCCGCCAACTTCGGGTCCTTGGGGGGCTTGAGTAATGAAAGGCTGTAAATTTACTCTCCTGTATTCACTTCGAAATTCATCTGGCTTCAACTTCATGGCATAGGGTAGAATCAATCAAAACAACAATACATCTGCGATCGATGGAGAAGCTCAGTACACAATACTTGACAGATAAATTGCTACAGTTCATAAGACAAAAAAGATGGCATGTTGATGTATAGATGCACGGAAAAAAAAGTTTTGTTGACTGTTTTCAGATCTAGATCTGGACTGACATGGAAGAAACAGTTCTCGTCCAACGTTGAGAATGTCAATTGGAGCTCTTCTCGACGTACTGCATTACTTGATCTGGATGGGAATTTTTCGATGAAAGTAGCATGACGTAAGAACACTTTCGTACCAATTTCGTTCAAGTTAAGACACTTTTTGCGTTCAGTCGATCAAGAATGACTTGGTAGGAGCACTCTCCTATTAATTTCGATTTAGTTGAGACACTCGCGCTCATGTCCTTCCTGCCGCAAGACCTGCCACGTCAGCACGTGACAAGAGCCCCGTCTGGGCGCAGGGACACACGCGGCCGTGTCACGCGAGGGCACCTGGTTCACGATAACTTAATTACACTTCTGAGAACCGACGGCGGCTTCGCTCAGCTCGCAAAGATTGGATTTTCATGAACATTGGCTGATCTCCGGCCGCAGAAAATATTCCATACTTCCACCAGCACTCAGTCTAAATTTCATCGACACTATCATGAGTTTTAGAGGATGTCGGTGTGCGTAAAATGTTAGCTGGATCAAGGCTCTAAAATCAAGTGAAGTTATAGATCAAATTTTTTGACATTTTTTAACGTGGTTTCGATGTGTTAATGGATTACACAAGACAATGTCATTTATTAAATTTAATTTCTGACGTTCAAGGTGTTTAAGGAACTAAAAATCTTCATCTTCATTCTAAAGAGCGTCAATTTATCAATATTTTCGTACGAGTAACCGAACTTTCGCGGGACACTCCTTTAAATATGATGTATGATTCACATCGAAAACAAGGAAATCTTTTAAACTTTAATTTCAAGTCAGTTAGCGGCCTAAGCAAATTCATCACAGCACAAATGCCGCAGGTGTGGACGACGTGGCTGATGTTTTCCTGAGACGAGAAGGTCGTCATTTGAATTCGCTGGCCCACTGGCAACAACAACTGACGAATAACATGAGAGCGACCTCTCACGCTACTGAATGATCGCTGTAATTGACTGGGATAGTGTCCTGATTAGCTCACCTGACGTTTCCATGCCAAGAACAACCGACTTCTAATCTTTATGTGTAACATAACTGTGTTATATCGATGTATGTTTTGCAATATAAATGTAATAAAATAAAGGTAGTATTGTTGCATCATAGTTTTATATTACATTATTTATGATTCGACAGTCCATTGGAAACTCAATGTTCATGTGTGTGAATGGAATGCTTAATCTTGACAATCAAGATGAGTTAGACGCTCCTGCATGCGATGGACAAGAACACAGTTTTTATTACGCTGCAATCGAAAAACTAGACCTCGCTTTTTATATTCATTGTAATTGAATTAACGCTGATTTTTGACAATCATGTTACAATTTACTCTAAGAAGCTGATATGCACAAACTTGCATCCTAATTTGGATTTGAGATTAATATTTATAATAGTATACGATAATGGATATACAAAGAGCCAGGGGCCCATATTTGGGCTTCTGCCCAGCCCCATGCCTTGATCTGAGCTCTATGAGACGGAGCACGCATGCAGTGTATGCGTGTGTGGAGGCACGCACACGTGCGTTTTTTCTGAATGAATGCTGCAATTTTGGACGATACTAATTAACATAAGCTTTTTATCCTCACGCTACACAATTTTAAACGATCGCTCCGATTGACGAAGAAGTGTACGTCGTCATGTTCACCATTTTACCGCAAAAATCAGTGTGCTAATTTTCCGCGCAAAAGCTGTCATTTATATGAATCTCAAAAAAAATTTACCTTTATATCAAAGTTTTAAGTATATTATACTGCTACATAGATACCGTCATAATGTATAAGATGACAGGCATAAATCTTTTTTGTTTCCATCATGGACTTGTTCACTTATCCCTTATCATTATAATTATCGTTCTTAATCATTATCTTAATCTAATCATTGTCACAATCATTTTATTTTAGACTTGTATTTGCTTTCATAAAACTAATGAAGGAACTAGTCTCCAAACCTCTTCTTAATAAGTATGATCGTTTGTTCTTTAATAAATATGCTCGTTCCTTTAATGAATATGATCGTTTTTCTTGGAGAGTTTTTCACATGAAAGTTTTCAGTGAATTTGCGAACATTGCAAACAAAGATTTGTTCACCTATATCACCCTTACATATTGAAATTTTCGTCGTTCTGTATGAATAGTTATTGACGAATGTCGCACTATAATATACTATACGCCCTATGCGGGTATGTACGAGTACTGGCATATACGCCTGAAATATGCATTAAATTTTACAGCGCAGTGTGAAAATGTGCGCATTCTTATCTGTTATATGAATACATGTATAATAATTCAGCAATACGTATATGAATATGTGCGCACGGATAAATTCTGCATACTGAACAACTTATGAAGAGTATTTACGTCAAGAACATTAAAAATCGCACCATAAAAGGTAGTTTTCAAAATCATTTTTAACAACATCCAAACTGTTGACATAAAAGATCCTTTCTTTCAAGACACCAAACTTAAGAAATCACCATCAAAATATGACTGTCTTTTTAATAAAGCATCCAAAATAAAACAATAAAAAACCTAAACTGGATTTTTTTTTAGAATATTTTAAAATTCGGGCTTTCTAAAAGTCGGGAGCCGCAGTCGATCTCTCCTCCAAACGCCCGAATATATTTAACTTCTCAAGTGAAGAAAAGCTTTAGAGCTGAGAGCGCCTCGCGAGCGCATTGTGCTACACATGATGACGCTGCCACTCAGCTCCCTCTCGCCTGAATACCTCGAAAAATTAGGACATTGTGCAGACGCAGCTCGCCAGTTTATGAAATTATCTGCCATTGTTTAGCGGACAGGAAGGGTAATTAGGGAGCCTCTCTATTTCAGCGGAAGGAGCGAGCGTCGAGAATTAGCCCTGGTTTCGATTTAAGGTCGGCCTCCGCCGTGCAAATTTTCCTGCTGACCACAGCGATGTTATGAGCAAAAGAGCGTTAGCGAGTCGCTGCCGCTGAAATTTAGGCTGGAAAACAAACTATTCCACTTGGACGAAATTTAACTTGAGTTTCATGCAGTAATTGAACGAAGAAGTGCTTAGAGTTGTAGTACTTGAGCATTGACGGAGTTATGGTACTTGGATGAACATGGAGTGATTTAAATAAAAATATTAATTTAAAATATGTAGTAAACAGTAGACACAGTGTTAAAATAAATCAAGTAATGACATAATTAACTAGATTCAGCAGATACACTGCTTGTGGGCCCAAATAAAGTACTAGGCTCCTAGGTAAATGGTTTTAGGCTTGATTGCTTGGGATAAATCCCGTTATTGTACGTGAGTGTACATGAAGTCGTAGAAAAATTGTTTTCTGGCAAATCCAAGATTTTCTAGGTATAGTTTATTTATCTAACGCAAGTTGAAACATGAACCCCTAAATACCATTCATTAAATTGCTTCCATGAACGATGCTTATATTTTCATTTTAATTTCAAATACATGCTTCGGATTTGTTTCGAGGATTTAAAGAACTTTTCTCTCTGTTTGCCGTGAACCTAACTTTTCAACCTCGATATTTTTCGCAATCAAAACGTTGAGCGTCTTCAAAACAACCCTCAATTCTTAGATGCGGTAATTTAGGTTTATCCTCTTTTCCTTATACCAAATTCGTACATTTTTCATTCCCACCTACAAGTCCTGTTGCTTCCATTTCTTCAGATAACCCAATCTTGTTTCGTGCAATTTTTTGGATTTTTCTGTACAATCGGCTCCTGCAATCCTGCACAAATTCTTATCTGCTAGTGCTGAAGAAGGCAATTTGTTGTGCCAGTCGTATTCCTGATACGCGTCCCGGTTCTCTGACGCATAGAAGTGAGTAGGAGTGGGGAATTAACATCACAAATGCTGGCCAAGTAAAGTAAATGGCCTCAGAGTGAGCGACGGTGCAAACACTCCAGCCGCAGAACCCGCTTGTTTTCGTGCTTTTAAAGAGTTACTCCCCCACATGCCTCCTCTCCCGGTCCCCAAGAATGGTCTTGGCGCCCCCTCCGAAGATTGGAAAGGGGCTGTGATGTGGGGCGACCTGATCCCCCTGCCTCCCCGATGAGGCGAGTATTCTTCAGTGCAGCTCGGATGGTCCGAAGATTGGGGAAGGCGCCTGAGCTCATTCCAGCGCCACCGCTGGCGTTCTATCGATCGAGGGGCACGACCTTTCGAAAGGGGGCCGTGCCAGAGAGCGAGGGGAGCTTCAGCCCCCTCCTTGTCTCAAGAAAAACATCGCTCTGCACTCTGGGGCCAAGTGAGAGATACTTCAAGCGCCGCCTGCTCTGCACCGCGAGATAAGGCATAGCTCCACTGATTTATTATAACTGCAACTGGACAAGGCCGCAGCGCCTCCCTAGCTGCCGTGCAACTCATGAAGGATAATGTTCCATACAGGCAATGTTAGAATAATTGTAAAGGTATAAGCCATAGAAAAATTCTTATTGTGCACAGTTTTGAGCGCACGGAAGAAAGATGATAAGTCGTGACTTTAATTTCTGTTAGCTTTCGGAAATTTGGTTCCGTCGAATAACTGAGAGAGTAATACACGATTAATACGGCAATAACATTAGTCCGAGGCTCATCACCAGAACCTCAAATGCGCTACCGTTGCTGTTTATAATCTAAATTTAAACAGTCAAATTTAGAATAGAGAATGGGCAAATGAATGAACACTCACACACATAAAGAAAAACGAAGTAAAATAAAAAGTAAAAGAAAAATATCCTTATTAACGTTGTTTTCAGTGCTGCAGAAGTTCGCGAACTGCCCGGCACTGTAGCACGCATACGAGAGGATAGATTGATGTCTTACAATACGCTCTAGGGATCGCGCTGTTCACAACACGTTCAGCAGACGAAAGTCTTCTTAGCGTATATGACAACATCAATCCAAGTTTAGACCAATAGTTGGGTGGGAGACATGAAAATTTCGGCTACACGAGAAGTGTCGGTCATTTGGTGTACAAATAACCTCCTCAGACGCTGGCTCTGCATCGTCCTTATCAGGTACGACGAGACGCGCTGCGCGGAGAAGACTATATTGGATGAACTTATTTCCTGTGAAATTAGGAGTTAAAGTTTCGAAAACTCACCCTCTCCGACACACGGACAAAAACTCGGACAAACTACGAGAAGCTGAAACAAGAAATTTAGCCCCGAGTAGTTTTTTAGCGAAGCCTCAGATCAAAGGGAAGTAGAAAGAGCGCTCCTTTTAGCCCAGAGTTCCCAAGTTAGGGCAAACAAACGGAGCAGTTAAGGAAATTGTTTTTAGGGGACTTGGCGCGCAATGGAGGAGGCCCTTTAAGGGGCTTGGGGGAGGGGAGCAACCCAAACCCCCACAAATCAGGGCACCGGTGGAGTGCCGAAAGACGTTTGGGAAGACAAATGTCCACAGCGCTGTTCGATCCTTACCCTCAGCGCCGCCCTGCCTGCACCGTTCGTGCCAATACCATTCGTTCCGGCACCGTTTGTGCCAATCTCGTTCGTGCCAATCCCGTTCGTGCCAATCTCGTTCGTGCCAATCCCGTTCGTGTCAATCCCGTTCATGCCAATCCCGTTCGTGCCAATCCCTTTCGTGCCATCCCGTTCGTGCCAATCCCTCGCGTTGACAGTACCGCTTTGCAGACAAACAACCCTCTCTTGCACAGCTCCAGACGATATCTAAAACAACTGAGCTTACGTGGCAGCGGACTTAAATGTGCACGATTGTTGAATGAATGTGCATGTGTCATGAAATGAACCGAGTTAAACTTATGCTATGGAAAGACTAAGCTTCTCTGCTCGGAAACGTTTGGTTTTAAGCGTAGCTCTATATTGCTGAGCATTTTAAACGACTTAGAAAGTTTTTTGCGGCTTGTTTGTTATGTTTCCCGGTAAGCTTATTCTCGAAAATCTCAAAATAAGAGAGTCTTGTATCAGGCTACGCATATTTTGTATGCTACGCACGTGTTACAGCGCTAGTATCTGCCGAAACAATTGATACTCACGAAATCTAACAAACGCGAGCGCCATGAGCAGACCAGTCCCGAACCTAAATCTAAACCTTTATTGATTGATGTTGGGACCGCAAGGGTCAGAGCAGCAGGCCCGGGTTCCGCAGATTCGGACGATGGGCAGCAGAAATCCGCAGGTCCGGAAGATCCGGCCCCGCGGATCTGCTTGTTGCCGACACCCTAAGCGGATCAGGGCAGCCATCCATTCATGGGGACGCAAAAAAACTGATCCGCATTCCGGAGCACTGTGATGAGCAGCGTGGGGATGCACGGGGGGTGTGAGTGGGGAGACGGATTGGAAAATGAGATGCAGTGTACTGACATGAGTACATGTATGTGTGTATATATGTGATGCAGTTACTCTCGAGGTGAACTCAAGATGATCATAATCATGCGATCATGCTATAACCTTCAAATTCTCGTGAGTTGAATCCTTGTATGAGATGTACGTGATAGAATGCGTTGAGATGAACAGAATCTGTCACATACACGAGTGTGTGATGCAGTGTGTCGACACGTACACGTGTATGAGTATGTGATGCAACGATTGCAGGAATCATAATGGTGCTGTGCATTCATCCTACCTGAGATTCTCATCCACGAATGAACATGTCAGATCCGATGTGCAAACCAAAAAGTTCTCAGACGGTTCCAAAATCTCCAAGTGCGGCAGAAACAGGCCCAAAAATTCCAAAATGACAGAAATTATCCGTGGGAACTAAGGTCACAAAAGTGTTTAGATAATAACTGATCATAGATATAAAATGAATACGATTTTATGAAATAATGTTTTCTGGACCATTTGTCTGAGAACTTTTTGACTGTTCCTCTCATATTTAATAATTTCACGAGTACAAGTACCTATTGCAGCCACTTGCTGAAATGGAGTATTTTAAACTCGAGTATCTGTCGAGTAAACAGCAAGACCGTTCTCGATCGCCGCGCGTCGCGATGTTATGGAATAAATTCAGTAATTGCACACATGCACTCGGTCGGCCGAGGCGGGTGCCAAGGCTTGACCAGCCAAGTGAATTAAGCTTTAGCTCTCATCGCTGGGTGGGTCCGCACGACCCGCATAATCGCAGAGCACCCATTAAAAAAAGAGTCCCCACCCAATGATTACTCAAACGTTCGGTAAGTGAAACACCCGAGGCGTTCTGCCGGACCCAATATTTCAGGAGCGAGTGGCCGAGTTTTTCGCCGGCCACCTTCATTTGGAAACTTTTTTATTATTTTCTTCGTCTTTTAATGGATGGAGTCAACGCCCATGTGGTCCGCAGAGGGCAGACCACCCGTGATGGTGAAAGGGCCGTCGCGCTCTTGAAGCCTTTATAAATTCTCAGAAATTGCGCATGCCAAAACCAATGAAAAGGAATCCAGTTCCAGAAAATAGATGGCGATACACTTCAGAAAAAAAACTCTGCTCATCTTGCACAAGATACGTACCTACCTGGTTAACAGAATGAAAACTCAAAATGTCTGTCTCTGAGCTGCAGTGTATGCCGTCCATTTTTGACATCAGCGAATATTTTAACAAATGATGAGAAATTTTGCTCACGGTTTTAATTCGTCGTTCGCCCATTGAGGCGCCAGAGAAACATAGACGCATTTTAACGCTAGCTACTCAATCGCTCGGACGCATTTTTCCACCGCTGTTGGTCAAAATTTCCAGTTATTAACGACCATAATTGGCGATCATAAAGAAGTCCAATTACGGAGACAATGCCGAGTTACGCCTCGTAATCAAAAGTTGAGCATCTCCCTGTTCATTAGGCGTCATTACGGCGGCAATAACAGAGGCAGGCTCTGGATGACATCGTTGTGCACATGCGGTAAATATTTCTGCCATTGTGTACGTACGTGCGTACGTTCGCTCAGAGAGATCTCTGGAGATAATTGAAATGAATTCAGATCAATTCCAATGACTTATTCACCCAGTGTCCGGAAAATGAGGGACGGGAAAATATGTAGCACGGTATTTTTACCCGTATGAGAGCAGGTTGGTGAAAGAGGTCTTATTGGTCTGCTGATTGTATGAGATGTAGGTGCTGTAGAGGCCAAGACTCGCAACGGCGCACAATTTTAACTCTCTTCAAGTAGGAAATGAACTTCCTTGTTATTCGCGTGGTCGCTGGAGATCTTTTGCCAAACACCTAAAAGTAAGGGAACTCGGAAATAAGTTTAGATAATGGTGCTCTTGATGGCGAGAAGGCCTTTTGCATTTTTCATTTCACCCACGATCAAAAATAACCTGACGTCGAGGATAATGCATCATGCATCTACGAATGGTATATGTCGAACACGTGATCAGAAAAATGCCCTTCATCCGTAAATTTTGATGGAGTCAAGCATAAGGTTGGCTGAACGACATGGGCGCATATTTAAAAAAGAACATGTAGAAATTGCAGTATTAAAAATTTTTTGAGTTCGGTCAAGATGACAAAGGACACCTTTTATTGCGTAGAAAACAATAAAAATTGCTATGATCTGCTCTAAGGTTCAATGAAAAGTGAGCTAAGCAATCAATTATCTGAGCCAGCGCGAATCTTTCTTCTGAACAAACCGTTTCCTCGTGAAGAGTTTTTTCTATTACTCGAATTCTTAGTTATTGATTTTTACAGTGGACTGTATGTCTCGCACAGTTTTGTCGGTACTCGCAACTCCTGTCTCAGTTCCAGGTAAACATTCACAATTCCTGCGGAAATGTTAAACAATTAGATATGTAGAAAAAATTCTTATCAAAACACGCCACCAATCTTATATACAAGTATAATGATAATCAAGTGTGTGTTCAGAATGAAATGAACGATCAATTAAATGTATTATAACAGTTTGCAAGTCTCAAGCCAAACCTTGAGCTTCAGTGTACGCTCAACTATCAGGAATTTTCTCGAATTGTTGGTCAACTATCAGTTATAAAATTTCTTGATTGACCACTATTTTCATCATAGTCACGTGTCTGCAAGCGTCAAATGTTTGGTATTAAACATAATGATCCACATCAAGCAAACTCTCCAGCACGTGCAGTTCTAACACGTTATTGGCACATATACACACCAAGAATTTGGGACGTCTCCCTACACCGACTTCTGATCGATGTTTCGTTCAAACGTCTCACGTTGAATGGCTTTTGTGAGCCACATTGCTATTGAAATTTTATTCAATTTTTGCCTTAGTTCCATATTAAAAGTCAATGCAGTCTTTTACGCAGTTTTAAGACGTTCTTTGGAGACTTGCAGTGGCACGGTTAATATACGTCCGCTTTAGGAACGAACGTTGCTGCCGAGGACAATTAGAACCGAGATCTGCAAGCGGCTGCTGGTCAATTTCTCTTCTACAAGGATAATTTCTGGGTAAAACTGCAAGAATGTTAAAGAACTGCCATCACTGCGAAAAATTAACTGCCTAAGTCTCCTGTGCAACTGCACTATAGTTGTTAGGGTTTACTATCTAAATTAATAACATCTCTTCCTCTTGTAGAAAACTGATCACTGACATATTTAAATTAATAAATACTTAGAACCTATATCTGTAATTATTAATTATTCCGTATATATTTTTTAGAAATGCACTGAAGATTAGAAATTTTAAAACTTTTTTAACGATATTCTTTTAATTACAGCAAATGAACGACAGAAATTATGTTCAGAGTTGTCAGTGTGAAATTACAATTTCTCCTAAAATTGCGTTCCAAACCAATTCAATTTAATAATTATTATTAGCTATTTAATCCCTGTGAGAATTAAACCCTGTTGACAATCTGTTGTATTTCCTCGTTATTCTTTGATCATACTGTGTTTTGGCGTAATAAAAGAACGTTGATGGTATTAAAATACTTGCATAACATACTGGCATCCCAATAGGCTTTATAGACTCCAGGAACAGTTGTCGTTTCTTTATAAGAACTCTCACTAATCTTTCAAAATTCTTTTTCTTTCCACGTCGGACTTGTCAACTTAAGTGCATAGGTCGCGCCCTGGAGCTGCAGGTAGAGCGCTTTGCGCGTCAGTGCGGTAAGCCCCGTAGCGCCGCTCTGACCGTTACGGTGTATTTGTGGTGCAGGTATGAAATAATATAGCGTGAAATATTTTTTACTCCGCACGTCTAAATATGCCTAAATCTGTGCACATTTAGAACCTAAACAATAGCCCAAGCCAAATATATTAACCCAAAATTTAGCGAGTAAGTTGTAGGCTGGGGAAATTATTTCAAAGTGTAGCGGGTGTTTTTCAAGAATGAAGAACCGGCTTTTACGTTCTCATTCAGTGCTGAGGTTGTCATCCGCGTGAACACATCTGTGGCAAACGAAGAGGTGTCAAGCAATTAAGCTATTTATAGTGATTTCAGTAGGTCACAACTAAGTGTTATCATAGTTTCATCGTTCGTTGACTATTGATCAAATATCGTGTAATTTGTTCTCAATGCCTATATCGAACAACATGAACTTTTTTATTCGTCTCACGGTTCGTAACACGGCATTAAGTTCCACGATTTTAATAAACACTTCATGGTTAACTTATGTGTGGCAACGGGATTTTACGAGACCCTATGCGTACAGGCTTTTATCTGGCGTCAACATCACCATTTTCAGAGTCCCAGTGGTCTTAACGAGCTGCTCAACCCTTCGCGAGTGTTGCACTTGACACCTCCATGGGGAATCCTGCTCTCCCATTGGCGGTCGAAGCCGTGATGGCGTGAAATGTGACACCTGCAGAGAGCGCTCCGCCAATCAGGAGCCATGGATTCCACCAAAGGTGAGCAAAACCAGGTTCTATGGTGAGACTCTCACTGCCAGCGTTCACGAGAGAAGCCTATTTCTAAAGCCCAATTTAGGTAAATTATTTCACTGCAAAGGAAGCAAGCAGCAGATGTTATTATTTTCGCACTTTTAGTTATTCAAATCGAGCGAAAGACTTCGATTCCTTTGAATACCAAGGCCCGGTGCTGAATCCTGGGCCCCCTGTGTCGAGAGGGTCTGGTACATGTGAACTGCTACGCTGTTCCCACGCCGACGATGTTCGACGATAAGACAACTCTGGCCCACTCAAAGCTTGCTTGGCCTCAATTCGAATTAATAAACGAATAAGTGGGTTAATAAGATACAGCGACGGGAGATCGCATGTCGTCGGCCCTTCATTCATAAGTGGAGATTGCGAACCATAATTACCAGCTGGCTGAACAACGCATGCGCTCAATTTACGACACTCGATCACGGCTTGAAAAATAGGTAACTTCGAGTTTATAGCTCGGAGTCGATGGTGTCGTGACGTGAGGGGCGTTTGAAAAGTTCCGCCGCGTCAAGGGACGTTTACCATTTATTTTATCATTGTAGACCGTTTACCCTATTTACGTGGGTGTTAAAATGTCATTAAAGTTATATTGGGTGTGTAGAAGGGGGTTACATTTTGTGATACCGCGACAAAAAATTGTTTTTGAGTGGAGGCGTACTATCTATACTTTAAAATTATTTAGCAGGATCGATAGAATTTTATCGAAATTAGAAAACGAACCAGAAATATGTTCAGACATTATGTACATAGCACCGGTCGAATAGTATAAGTTTAAGTACAATTGCATATATTGGTATAAACAGAAAGCAGGTTCCCTCTTAGACAGGTATCATTGTCCATGGTCTTCAATAATCCTTGTCTATGTACATATATATATATATATATTTGAACGTGTATACACATTAAAATTACGGGAAAAAATGTACGCGTGTATCGAATGTTGTAAGATAAAAGTACATAAATGCCATCACATGTACGTAAACACAAATACATGTATATATATAAGACTGTACGCAGGTATCGCAGGATGTAAGATGAAAGTATATATACCACGACACGAACATCAGTCATTCCTGAGATGTGCGACGAGAGATAAAATTGTAGCCACGCGGCCATCTCAATTATGAAGTCTCTAGCTGCTGCCACGGTCAATATTATCGACTAAAAGAATTCCAATAAACGATAGAAATAATTCTGACCGTCATGCGAAGCTCCCACTGCAGGGTATTGATTCAAGACCCTTTTCTGCGCACTCGATCGTCGGTTCTATCAATTCATGCGTGTGTGACGTACGCAAGGATGTATAAGAAATTCTTCATTGGAAATCAAATTTATCGAATACTTGATCAATTTCCTTAGAATCAGAAGTGTTCAGAAATTTTTGAATTTAGGATAACAAACTGCAGAATGCCATTGCAGTCGATTGCTTCATCTAAGCTTTTTGTTTGAGTTATTTTTGTATTATTCTTGCACTACAGCAAATACTAGGACGGTCGATGCACAAATTATAGATTTTTCGATTTCTTTCGTGCGTGTCGATGAATTTTTTAGCTCGCCTACGAAGAAATGATCACCGAATTTCTGCTATTGTTCGCATTATATTCCAAGCCTCACATCCCATGCAAAATATATCAGTACAATTTAAAATAAACATAGTACTCAATTAAGTTCTAAATTTTCACGCGAGCGTTCGTGCTTGATTGTGCACACACCTGTACGCGTACGCATAGATACAACGCAGGGATGCGAGAAACGTCGTGTCCGAAACCAGCGTTGAGTCTGTGATAGAAATACCGTACGTGTGACGAACGCTCGACCAGCGCCGCTGATATGCTAAGCACACGCACACGCTCGCGGCACCTCGATTAAAAATGCTGCGAAAGCGTGTGCCGCATGAGAACTGGGTGAAGTCAACGTCAACCAAGCAGAACGGTGAGCCAATCTCTACGTTCAGATTTTTCTGCACAAGGTCGCTTTAAATGCGAGAATTTCGAGGAGACGCTCTCAAAACCTGCTGGAAATTTTGCTCAGTAATTTAAAGCGAGAGTGTTATAGTAATTTTGAAACGTGCCTGACAACTTGGGTTGAGCCTGATTAACTGTAAACAAATGGTTAGATTTGCCCGACTTGGCAAACTACGTTTGTGTATATATTGCTCACGTTCTTTGAGCTGTGCTTTATTGAGAAAATTTGAAAAAACTTTAACTCGGATTCTGCGAAACCAAACCTTAGCCCGCAAAGTCACTCTGCTGATACGCAAAAATTTGAGTTTCCTTAAAGCACGCGACACCTAAGCCGCTGAAACTGACCCATCGATTTGTATGCACTTTTATCGCTCGTGAAGAGAGATAACGTCCGACAGCAGGGCATGGGGTGGTGGTGATGTGATGACAGAGGTGATAATGAAAGTGATGGAGTGACGGTGATGATATGCTCAGGAAATTCTTCCATAATTTAAACGGGTCTTTTTCACACGCTTCGTGACAACAACACCAAAAGAGTGTGGCATGAAGCGCACGCACGTTACTCTATAATGCAACAAGAGGTTGATTACTGATTGGCCTGCGGGATGCAACACATGCACTGCGATATTTATGGGGCTGCAACGGCCATCAGGGTTTATCGGTTATTTTATTATCGGTAACTAGGACTGTTATTTCTTCATACACTGTCATTTACGTTATTCTCTGCACGGCCCAGCTGATTTTAAATCAAATTTTTCTTGAGAATCCTGAAAATGGTGGCTGAGCAAACCTCTCCCTCAGGACCAAACATACAACATTCATCAGTCTCCATAGAAAGTCGGGCTATGCTCCTTCAGTTGACAGTCCGAGTAAAGTTTCCGAGGAAGGTATTTCCGGGCGCTTAAACCGTACGATAAAGTTCGGTGGCGTCAGACCCGTATTTTAGGCAACCACTCCTCATTTTAGCGTCTAAATTGCAATAAGAACATCGTCAGAGATCACAGCTGGTGAATGAACCAATGAAGGAAGTGCTATGTTTCTCTCCTCTTGAAGGGCGAGTCTCCGTCTGATGCCATCCTTATACGAGCGTCCCAGCTTCAGTGTTATTCGTACGAGGAGCGGCTATTCCTAGCTGGGCTTGGATTGTAACGCTATTCCTAAGGGAGATGGTCTGGGCATTAAGGGCAATATGGGCGACACAAGAAGGGCGCTGCCTGGAAAGGAGGAGAGACTCGCCGCGATCCTTGCCTCCCAAGAATTGAGGAGAGTCGACGCCCCTGCGTGCTCATCTGAGAAAGATGTAGCAGCATCCAACGAGGGAGAGCTCACACTTCTCTTCCATCTGTAAGCAAACGTGCAGCTTGTTCTCTTTTGATGAGAAGTCTCGTACCTCGCGGTTTGTCCTCCTAATTTGGGCGGTCTTTGATCGTTTCTCTCTCGCCGCGTCAGGCACTCCACGTCTCAACTCGATTTTCAACGTCAATGTGGCGATGATGGATCAGGGTACAGTTTCTCAAGAATCATTTTGCAGCTGAAATCATTTCTCTACTTTAAAAATAGCATTCAATTCCAACGTCTGAACGGGAGCAACTGTTAACGCTCGTTATTCAGAAAGATGTCGTTAAGATTATCTATCTTACATATTGGCGCTTATATCACTACAGCCAAACTACATCTTGGAGGCAAGAAGGGCATGCGTCTTCGCTTTAAAAATGAGTTTAAAACCGAACCTCGTCTGCTGACTCTCGCTGTTTCCAATAGGCAAAAAACTGAAGTTTCATGAAAGAAACCCTCTGGAGAGTTTGCATTTTTCGCTCTCGGTCGGTCGAAGCCTTCACGTAAAAAACAGCAGCGAAAAAGAGCGTCGCCGCACTTCGCTCTATAGCGGCGAGATGAGGAAGATAAGGCCAGCGATGCTGGTATGATAGGCCCTGATAAGGGGCGATGTCGGCATGATAACTGCCGTCCTGGAGCGTAAGTGATGACGAGCAAGCGATAATGGATTAGGTGATGATTGCAGCCTTGCTCACCATCAATGATAGCCTTCGAGTAGGTAATGTTTACACAGAGCTCGCACTACCATGACGAAGAGGTGCGCGGCTCCGCATGGTGTGGGGATGGAAACGTGGAAACGAAGCGTTGAGCTCCCAACAAAACGCTGAGTGCTTTGATGTGACCACCAGGTTTTATTGCGCTTCAAGACGTGTCTTAATGTGCGGCCACATGAGTTTTTGTAGCAATCTGTTTATGATTAATTGTTAGAGTCTTTATTTAAGATGAATGTTGCACAGCTCACAAGGGGGGATGTGTAAGGAGTAAGTCGTCAAAGGAGCGGAAATTAATAGTGTTTTTTGTATGTTGCCCGATCAGTTCAATAATTATGGGAGGAGCATTAAGAATAATGAATAAAATGAAGATAAAAAACAAAGATTACTCCAATGTAATTTTTAATTATGGTGAAAATGTTAATAGGGTGTTTAAACATTCATTTACTTATATATTTGTTACTCAAATTCGTTTCTTATTTGTACTCATTAAGTTTTCATTCGATGTTAACAATGAACGCACGAATGCATTTTCAAGCGCTCAATTTTGTACTGATAATTCATGCTTCTACAATAGAACGAATGACGTTTGCGTTCCACAAATAAAAATGACCTTGGAGCACAGGAAATTGACCGACTCCCACACAATTGACCCGTTCGCTGCGTGGGACTGATGCTCTCAGTCAACAAAAACGCTCGCCAGTGACGAGTGACTGAGAAGATCTGCCATGAAAGTGGCACGTATCACAGCTGTCAACTTTCGTTGACTGAGGACATCAGTCCCACGCAGCGAAGAGATTAACATTATCAACACAACACCGTAACGACTACCAACTCTTTACAGTATGTGTGAATTTTAAAGTCCACATTGGTAAGGGTACTGCTGTTTTTTTATAAAAAGGTAATAGCAGCCTTAAGGCATTTATACCTAAGCTTGCAGTTAGATCTTCGTACGAAGCTAAATGCAGCCTCATTGCCTTCATACCTAAGCTTGCAGCCAGATCTTCGTACGAAGCTAAATGCAGCCTCATTGCCNTTGCGGTCAGATCTTCGTACGAAGCTAAATGCAGCCTCATGCCCAAAATAAATTGGCCATTAAAGGGTTGCGACAGGAACACTCGAGTCAGATCGTAGTGCCAAACCACAACCGAATGTCGGTACAAGTCGAGCCCTACTGTACACCTACTCATCATGCGCAGCTGTCATATGAAGACACACGTCACAAGACGGATCCCGTTCTGATGACGGCTTTCTGGCTCGACGTCTTCGCCTTCGTTGACAATCTGCTCGAAATTTCATGCGCTATTTCACACTAATTTCACACAGCGGAGGTAGCCACTCGGCGCGGCGCACGCGATGCGCTTGGCGCTCGAAAACAACAGGCGGGAAACAACCTTTTATTTTTAAAGTTATTTTCGCGAGACTCGCTAATGCTTCGACGTAATTTTAAACGTATTTTTTTTAAATGATATCTAATGCCACAACACTTATGATGAAAACAAGAGTGTAACCTTAAAGAAAGATGTGTTATTCACTCGCCGTACAGACATACAAAACGCGTTTCGTGTTCGTTTTGTTTGATGCAGCAGCGTTTATTTGAAGCGTATCATACATCTTTACGTGGTACGTTAGGATGTAAAAAGCTAACTCGTTGGTCTATACAATTACGTGTCCCACGCTTGTGTCGCAATAAATACAAGATAGTAAGTGTGGTGTGCTCAGGAAGCCTTGCTTCCCCGCACTGGCATTACGTGCTTCGTAGAAATGAGAGATTTTCATATCTAAGTTCTAAATTTGACGTACTATAGGTGCAATGCAGCACTGACGGGCTTAGAAAATTAATTTTTTTAATAAACTTAACATAACTCGATGTAAATCGTAAAACTTTATTTACCTAAATTTATTAATTTGGCAGGGTTGAATTTGTATCTCTAAATCAAACACTATTTTTCCTCGGCAGCCACTATTTATACTGCTGATCGTGATACGTTTAGAAATAACTTCAAGTCTCAGTGCGTTCATCTATCTTATCTCTCTATTATAACTATACTATGTAAATGTCCCTTGTCTATACAGAGATAAAAGAAAAAGCTTGGCTGAAGCTTTGGAAATTCCCTTTGTTAGACGACGAAGAGACCTAAACGTACACGCTCAGTTTCAGAAAATTTCCACACTGGTCAAAATACCTCATCGTATTCACGAACAAAACCAACAAAACAGGACCACAGGGCATGTTTCTACGTTTATTCACCAAATCCGAGTCATGGAGTAGAGTGACAGTCCTCCAATATGTGGGGCCTACGCTTGCTAGACCCTCTGTGCCTCTTCCCTAAGTCGCACCGGACCCACGTCTGCATCACGATGATCAGCCCACGCCTTGACGGATGTGAACTGTCAGCGAGTGTCAGTGCGGAGGCCGATGGAGCTTTAGTCAACGTCAGGAGTGCTGCATTGTCAGCCCTGAGCTGTGTCGCAAGTGCTCAAGAGTCAGGTTTTCAGCTCCTATCCTGCAGTGTCAGCTACTCGCCCTGACACCTTCTTCAGCTTTCAAGTTCAAGATTTTTTAAGAGGAGTTCGTGAATTAACGTGAAATATCTGATGGAAATTCTTCGGTGTTCAGTGTTTACGATCCTGAACGATATCTTACAGCGATTTTGTGTATGATGAACGGCCTCTAACGTCATTGCTATGCTACAACTCGTACTTTGTATACGCGATGTTTAACCTCATTTTATTTAGTACGACGACGATTCATACCATATATTTTTGTCGGTAAAGGTCCAGGACACTGAAATTTGATCGATATTGAAGCGTCCCTTTATTCGGTATCTGAAATCTCCATTGATGTCCAGCTGCTCTACCTATTGCATGATTAATCCTGGAAAATGTTAGCGTGATTAAGCATTGACTTTGGCTGTGGGATTAACAATGGACAAAGGTAGCGAGAAGTAGACCAGTTTCATGGAGCTAGGTTCCAAAAATGAAATTTTATGTCTCAGAAGAAGATTCTAAGCAAAACACTATACCGTAGAGTTTTAATTCATTTGTTATCAGTACATTGATCAACGATCATTGAATATTCGGTGCAAATGTGATCATTTAACTTTTTCAATAAATCATACAAAATTAATTTATGCACTGTAATAATGACGTAGCTGCCGCACTGACAGCGAATTGTACTTCACTCGCCGGTTGTGTCAACTTGTCGAGGGTTGTGTCACATCACCGATGCATCATAAATCTTCATCTGCGCATCACGCATCAAGTTCTACTCTTCAGGTCCATGCAGTCCTCCATATCTGTTGTGTTTGTCTTATGTACGATTTGATCATCCTTCAAAATGTTCAGCTCCAGATATTCGAAATAGGTAATCTTCACTCAAGAACACATTTTGAATTTTTGGATTTAATAATTCAAAATTTGCGCTCTTGACTCGACAGCACGCAGTTTGAATGACTGGACCTAAAACTTTTGAATGCAAATCAAATCGTGCACGAAACAAGTACGAAATGCGTCGAGGACTACCTTCAGTCTAATTGACCTGCTCTAGTAGCAGAAATAACCGTCAATTTCATAGATAATCCCGGACTGTATCTAGCTCAATTCATTCAATCCTCTGAAACACGCCATCGCTACCGTACTGTAGCCTGTACCAGCTTGGATTCCAAACCATCAACCATCGTTTCTTGGCAGCCCAGATTCCAAACCATCAACCTTCATTTCTAGGCAGCCCAGATTCCAAACCATCAACCTTCATTTCTAGGCAGCCCGGATTCCAAACCATCAACCATCGTTTCTAGGCAGCCCAGACTACAAACCATCGTTTCTAGGCAGCCCGGACTACAAACCATCGTTTCATGGCAGCCCGGATTCCAAACCATCAACCATCGTTTCAAGCCAGTCCGCATCTCAAACGATATCACTTTCAAGTCGCTCGGATTTCAGACCTACCTTTGAAAATCAGCCTCTGGCTTGAGAGCGCGAGCCTCACGCTCAGGAACTGCGATGGGGAGTGAGGAATTCTGGCGCAACTTTGGCAGCCGAGCTCTGAATTATGAAGTCAAAGTCCTCTACTTAATAATGAGTGCCAGCCTGGCGTAAACTTTGGCACCGCCGCTTGCAGCAACGGGGAATAGAGACACCGAGGAGATCTAGGAGAGGCAAAAGTTATGGAGAGATAGAGAAGAGGGAAGGAAAAATTGGGAGACAGCGAAAAGGGAACGAGAGATAGAGCAATGGGGAAGAGAAAGATAGAGGGAGGGGAAAGAGGGATAGCGAAGAGGGAAAGTAAGATAGGGATGAAGGAAAGAGAGAAATCGAGATAATAAAGCGGGAAAGAGAGATAGCTAGGTAGAGAATCGAGAAAGAGAGATAGAGCGATAAAACTTAGCCAAAACGTGGCATATATATATATATATGCTAGTATTTGTACTGCTATATTTTGTAGATATTGGGATTTCATAATGCATGAAGGGATTGTCACACGAGCATATTTTATATACTGCAGTAACTGTTCCGTTGTATTCTTATACATAGTTTCTGTTCTATTGCATAAATAGTAGCTGTGATGTGGTACGTGAATAATATGTATAGTAGCTGTACTATTATATAATATATTAACAGCAATATTTCACGATGTAATAGTTTTACTATTGACCCAGTCCTACGTAGTAGCCCCTCATCGAAAGAATCATAAAATTATTGATCAGAATAGTATAGTGGGCAAAATTTTAAATAATTAAGGCCGCGTCAGCAAAAATGTTAGGCTATGGCGTAGTACAATTGATGTGCTACTGTAAAGCGTTGCAGCTGTAATGTTGTGCAATTTAATAGCTGTAGTATTGTATAGCGTACCAATTGTGCTACTTCGTTAAGAAGTAGCTGTTACATTATTTTTGTGGTGTATTTCGTATAATAATTGTTTGATAAACAACTGAACACTCGAATGTGAGAAATTTTCTCACAAACATGAGTTACCTGTTAGTTTGACTTTTTGTTGCAGTAACTGCAATAACCATACACCGTCGTTCAGATTACATGTATTTTCCAAGCGCATTAATAAGTTTTACTAAAACTTAACTAGATGGAAGTTTCTGCGCCACTGCGATGTATGTAAGGTCTTCCGATTTACCATACATCGCATGTATCCTGTGTACCGTCCGCAGGCACATACATATATATAGTACGTACATCAGTGGATGAAAGGTGATAAGAGTAAATCAAACTATTGTTTGAAACACCGTAGACTTATGTAGAGTGAGTCATAGTGCTCATGAACGTGTCATTGAGTCCCATGACTCAGAAAAGAAAGTTATAATATATTTATGACACATTTTTGGTACACACATAAGTGTGTTAAAAATGCATTTTATGGCCTGGCTGCTCAGACCAAAAATATGACACGTTGTTGCACGCATATGCGCGTCTTGCGCATTTACAGACCTGATTTGAGACAAGCGGGTCAAAAATGCATCGTATTTTCTTTCAGTGATATCGCTAGACCAGCACGTCGGTGAGCACAGCCTAGAAATCTGCGCATTTAATTAGCACGTGCAGCCACGCATAGTCAAAAAACTCGTATTTCAGCGCAGATTTCTCCGAAGTATTGCTACGGCTGCGCTAGAACGCAACTTAAATGCACCTGTGCTAGGTGACTGTGAAATTGAGGATAACTCTCTCCATTTGTCCTTCAACTCAGACATATTGATATTATTACTTTGAATATTGATTTGTGTGCACAACTCTTTCACATTCGCTGGCGAATGAAACTTTTTTCAAATGAATTAAAAACGTTGTACTGATAACTCTGTCCGCAAATGTCCAGCAATTGTTCGTTGAAAGCAAAAGCCGTTACTGGCAAACACTACATGATTCAACTCTGCAGTGTTTTTATCATTTCAGCATCATGGCCATTTTAGTACTAATATCTACAGTAAGAATACGGAACATCAGCTATCATATATGTAATCACCCGCGTACTCGAGCATCGTATAAAACATGTGGACAGGAGAGCTAGTTGGTGGTAGTTTGTCTCTCTGTCTCCGTTGTGCAAGTTGTTGAAAAAAATGTTACAATAGTTAAACGGTTTATTGCGCTATTTGAGTATCGTATAATCTGTTATCATATTTATTGCAAACAACACAAACGAATGAATTTGTTACTTAACTATGTGATGCTCTATTGTACGATATTTAATAAGTAGTTCTTGGCCACTCAGAGAGTAGAGACACTTTCTTGAGACACTTAGTATTGTGAGAGGCAAGGCTGGTATACTACATAGACTGTGCACCAGAATACCGTCTGCAGGCCAAACTGCGCCTCTCACCGCAGAAATGCTGGACAGCTTTGGAGTCGTCGAGCATATCGCACAAAGAGGCGAACTGTTGTCTGGCTGTCGTCACTTAATTGTGCCGTATGTTGAATATATGTGCATTTCGTCGTCAGTTGTGTGAGGTAAACAATATTTCTTCAACATGGAGGTTCAGCTTTCTTTTCATCTTTAGAATCCTAACGCACTTCCACAACTTTATTATGTGCACAAAATTCGCTCACGATGTACAATTACGATAACTTTAGGTTTTAGGACTGCGAAAGTCATTGTATGTTTTTACTGTTGGAAATCTCTGGTGTTTACAATCACATTCAACCGTTGATGTCATGGATAACAACTGTATTTATCATCTTCACTCACGTGGTCAAAATTCTTATTTATAATTTCATAACATGTCTCCTTTTGCATAATGTGAAAGGCTATCATTACTGGGAGTGTCACTTTAAGTTTTAAATTTTAAACGAAATTTCTTCAGCAATTTCATTACTCTACTTAGCTTCCATTTTGTATTTAAGAGTTGCTTTCTGCTAACAACGTCTGAAACGTTCGATTCAGATTTATTCGAGAGGAAGTATGAAGTAGTACGCTATACGCTCTTACCTTCCTTGTACGTTCACACTCATTTCGCCTCTCCAGGATCCAGCTGTTCCCACGTACACCACACGTCGCACGTACGCACGTAAGTATCGCACGTTGCGTGTGTTCTGTCATCACAGGAGTTTGCTGAGCGTGACACACCGAAACAGGGACACTTTTTGCGAGAATATTTTTGCGGCAAGTTTCTAGGGTTTTTCCCTCGAGATGATATTTTTCCGCGGCAGTCATCCGTAATGAGAGGTTTGGTGCCGAACTGGTGGGGTGTGAAGTCGGCTCGTGATTAACTGGCATCCATTTTTACGTCACGCAAAATGCGCTCAAGAATGGCGGTTTTTATACGTAGTCTCGCTGCGATGATATCGCATGGCTGAACGGCGTGACGATCTAGCGCTGGAGGTAGGCAAGCCCTTCTCTAATTTCCTTGCACTGCACCTCTCTTATCGCTCCAATGAGCTGTTCTATTCAACTCATGTAAGCCAAGTACAAAAGGGATATTTCTGAAATTTCATCAGCTGTGGTCATGATCAGCTGTGCTTTCTTGAGTTAATAATACTAACTATCAAATTTTCTGTTTTACTTGTCCTATTCTTTAAACATGTAATTGAGAATTAAAACATAAGTTTAGGCTCTCAAACTTCATTTATTTTATCATATGTCTTTCAATGTTTATTTGTATCTACTTTTTATCTACTGACGTCTTTACTTCAATCGCCAGTTATGCTCATGTACTTAAAAATTTCAATTTCAATTCAAAAAAGTTATTTTACGGATATTTCGATTTTTCCTTGTTCAGGGGAATATGAACATTTAATCTCTGACGTTGAATTCAGAATCAGGGCCGAGATTTTGATAACACTAGACTACCAAAAAACTATCGGCTTACTTTTAAAGTCCCGTTCAAACCTCTAATGACTCTTTTTCATTTTTTAACAATATCCAAAACCAAAGAAAATAATTCATTCACTTTAGGCCCAATGAACCAGAACCATGATACGAGAGGAAAGGGTTTATTTAATTCCTGAGAGATGAGTTACGAATTTCTGCCCTATTTTATTGCCGAAGAATGTGCACGGCTTTAAGTAACATGATCAAAATTTTAATAGTTTAGAGATTAATCCGTTGTCAAATCCTTCCTCACGAATCGAACTCGCACGATAAAACAAGTGCAGTCACGGAATCAATTTTGTCTCAAAATGACCTTCGCCAAACGTCAAAAATTATGCCTTCCTCCGAGGAACAGTTCTACGACAGGTTCACGTTGCACATGAGCTCTCCAAAAGCGTGTCTTTTAGGACAGGTTGGGGGTTGGTATATTCGAGCTCTGTAACGTCTAAAACCATACAAGAGACACTTAGATCCCAGCCATGGTCATAGTTCAACTCTGAACATGTTCCACACACATTTTTAGATACGCCTAAATATAGTATATTTAGGGAGTTACAAAAAACTGTTACCTCAATGGGATCGACCATAACTATTGTTTTAAATATCGTACGACTGGCTTTCAACGTTTATGAAGAGCAGCATTAATGCATTTTCTGAAACTGAGTTTCAAATATAGCTCAGGCACCGTGAAGTACTACACACATGGCACCCTAAAGTAGCAGAATCACACACATTTAAAAGTATTTCTTGCTAAATTTCAACACATCTCATTTCGAAGGCTGCAGGATAGTCACTCTCGCTTAAAAATACATGCGAAGTGAGAAATTAATTCACTAACGTAATTTTACTTGTAGCTTAGTATATACTTCGTTATTCAATTCAATAAACACTTAATGAACGATTGAAATGTGATAGCATTTTTTTGCGCAACTTGTACGTAGGGATGTATACGTGTGTGTACACATATACTTGTGCGCAAAGTCGCGAACAACGAGTCAGGAACTTCAGGCCACTTTATCGAAATGACGTCAGTGTGCAACTCACATCTTCTTACTTTGAAGTCTCGTGCTGCTTAGACGCGAATTCTCTAACTATAATTAACCCACTTGGTATTCTAAAACCCATTTTCACCGCTGTCGATGACACAATCTAGAAGATTAAATCAGATCAAGGCCATTTTTAGTGTTCCGTAATCCTCATATGAACTTAAAACATCAGCTTTATTCAAATTATTTTTTCTTTTTATCCATGTTTTTGAAGCAGAATGAAGGTTATTAAAGAGCCTCAGAAGGCCGGACGTTGATTTGCTGTTTAGTATAAGTATGCACGTGGAAGCTGCAATATTTTGCATCACCGATTGGGCTTACAACGATCGAGCGTCAGGTGGAAGGAGCCTGCAGGTCAAGTGCTTCCATTATAACACGACAGGAAGAATTAAGACGCGAGAAATTTGCAAAAAAGTTTTCTTCAGTGGCTTCGTTGCGCAAGTGGTAGCGTGCTGGCCTCCTAGTTATTAGGTCCCTGGTTCGATACCCGGTGGCAGAATTTTTCTTTTGTGGAAAGAAGATTAAATATTCCATGCCTGTAAAAGATGGCATATTAGTGTGGTCTGAGACGTGGTGCCTAAACAAATTCCAAGGTTTCCAAAGTTAGACCTTGACCCTCTCATAACCCGCCAAACTACCATCCTGAAATGACGAATGGTCCACCATGACGGAACGTCTCCAAAGAAACTCAAATTCTGCTTTTGAAGTGTTCCTAAGTCGCGACTAAATTATTTTATTCTACCGGCATTGAACTCGAACTTAGGTGAGCGCGTTACCAACGGCTGGAACTGCAGCAACGCGTCTCAAGCGTACGTACATTGTGCCTATCAATCGCCTCGGCCTCTCCGACCATGCGCGAAGCAACTTAACGATGCCGCTTTCCAAGGGTTTGATATCTACGGCTTGAAGCTTCATTGACTTCGACGTTTCAAATCGTCTTTTAGGGAGCGAAGGGGATTTGGTAGCAGCGCCGGCCCTGATATGTTGCGCCATTTGTCTCGCTGCAGTCCGCCGTTTGTGCTTTAAAAACTTTTCGCCCAGGAACCGAATTTTGAATCGGTTTATTGCAGCGCCAGGGCAATAAATAAGATTCGATCATTTCTTAGTCAGCGTGGCCACTTTTAAAGTATCAATACATCTCTGAGTACTTAGAATTCTAACTACCTCAGGGCACCCAAGAAATGCTTGAAAAGTGTTCGAGTGGTGTTTGTAAAATATTATATCGTTGACTTCATCTGCAGAGTATTCTGGGGAGAATTTTTGAAGAAAAAAATGAGACTTCTATATGCTTCTATATTTCTTTGAAGTCGCATAGTCCATTTTAATGTCCTAATGCTCTTCCTCATGTGCCTTGATGAGAATAGTTGTAAGAAAATCAGCATGTGTGCATTTAGTTTGTACGTTCACATGAACTTTTCGCTTACGTCATTTTCCAGTAACAGAAACGAAGTACATACGCATCACTCTTTTTTCCTACAGCAGTTCTGCACGAATATTCCTAGTTAAAACTTGTCTCGATTTCGTAATTATTTCTAGGCCTGTGACCATGCAATGATATAGCATTGGCAGCCGCTGGGAAATAAAATTCATTCTGGTGGCAGGAAAAAAGCACGCAAATAGAATAAATATTCTCCAGAGGATGGATGTTGGTAAACTATGTCACTCGAGCTTCACTTCGGCATGACAAGTGCACGCACAACGCACAATGGACAGTTGATGGAGCGCCAATTTACGTGTGTATGCAAACAGGACCAAACAGAAGAGTGTGCTGGTACCGCCGCCAATCATCGGCTACTCCGTAGGAACGTACAAGCGCATCCGAGGACAGCGGCAGAGCTTGTGAGCTTAACCTATACTTTGGCCATTGTGACTCGGTCTCTCGTCCACCAGTGAAATTTGCGACAGTCACACAAAGACTTGATTATTACCAGAGGGAAGAATGAAAGGGACCGCAGTCACCGAAACTGCAATTTCGTGGTTTTGTACTTCACGGCATTTGAATGGAAGTGGACCGAGTAGCTAGCGTCGTGTCAGCCGTCGCTTTTGTCACGAAAAGCGGATCTTCTCTGACCAAAGAAAGCCTGGCCGCTTATGTACAACACGCCAAAAGGAATCATTCACTGATTTGCCATTCTGCCATGGCCAGGTTCTCAACCTCTGAAGTTACAATTGTGGTTAAAAATGAACAGGAAACCGCTGTGATTTTCCTATATTGCAATCCATGTAGCACCGTGCTTTCCATAGCAAAACCTACACATGTATACCTTCAAGGAGGAGTTTGTTTGTCCTATCGGCTTTTGTTATTGAAACAACGTCTTTTTTATACTAAACTAACTAACCAAGTGAAAAGAATACACATCTTCTCGACGCTGTCAGCGAGAAATTACTTTGGTACACGCATGCTTCAGGAGGAATAAGAGGTTAACAATTTAAAACTTCCCGTGCTTTTTTCTCAGGCTTCTCCAGCGGATGCAAGTGACCCTCACACACTTCTCAGGCCGTGCATCCGATGTAGTTGGTCCATGTGAAGATCCTGATTTGAAAGCAGGAGGATGTCTGGACGTCCTTTGTTGGAGAGAGGAGGGTCACTCATGCGTGGGGTGGTGGCGCACATGTGCGTGCTGCGTGGTCAGCTCAGATCACAGCACGGAGGAGGAAGCGCGGGGTGCTTGGATTTCTGTGTTATTTTCCCAATTCTGAAGTTGCTGTAATGCGGGAGAAATTTAGTCAAAATTCGTTCACTTCAGTGGCGGCCGCTTACAGTCATGCTGTGCAATCTCACGAATTGTTAGCAATCCGAGGAGAAACTGCGCCACGATGAGATTGTCACTACGGGGGAAACTGCGCTATGATGAGATTGTCACTACGGGAGAAACTGCGCTACGATGAGATTGTCACTACGGGGAACCTGCGCTACGATGAGATTGTCACCATGGGGGGAACGAGAAAAACAAATGATTTTTCCACTAGGGGAAAATACAGGTTAATCATGATCAGAGTGGAAATACGAATTGAATATATCCACAGCAGAACAATGAAAATTTTATTTGACCGCATGAAAAAAGATACAAATTGGTTGTAATTATATGGAAAAGTACAAATTGATTATGATCAGAGAGGGGAAAGGGCCAAATGGTTATGATCACAGGGGTAAAAATATAGCTTACAAAATAGTTTTTAAAAATTATAACAAAATTGCGCTCCGATTCCACTCAGTCAATATTTTTGTTAATTTTGGTTAACTCTGTCATTTTTTTGAAAGGTCTAAAAAATTTGAACCAAAATTCGGTTTCCAACTCCGCGATGAGACGCAGTGAAACATTTCAAAGTAGTTATGTATGTTGGCAACATTATTTCCAGTGAGTAGCCGGCAGTCGTTTTCCGAGTAACTTTCACTAATTTCTTTCTTAAACTAAAGCTTGGCAGTGCTTCTTTATCCAGTCATGCGTGTTCGTGAATATAGTTACGAGTATATTCGAGGTATGTTTATTTTGATGATACATATTCCAGGTACTTGTATTCCCCCAAAACGAGTTACAGATATATTTTCGGATATTTATACATGTTACAGATATTTTTCACACAGACATAGATACATATTACGGACAAACTCAGAACAGAACAATATTGCATACATACGTATTAGAGACACATGCCACTCATACACATAGCAAACATTAATGCTAAACAACACAAGTATCTATTATGGACACAGTCTATTATATTTCAACAGACATATATTCAATCCATACCCATTACAGATATGCGCCCCATTTACGTATAGATTTTTAGTTGGACAACCAAAGATAACAAAGTCATTCCCCGCATCTGCCCAAATTAGGAGTTTGACCATGCAGTAGCAGGACATTCTGTTCCTTGCTGGATGAGCTGAGCTTGGGGTGCTCACGACCACTCGGTGTAGAGTGCAATGGGTGATCTTCAGGCATACATGGCAGGGCATTGATGTGCCCAGCGGCACCGTCCTCTTTCAAACAAGTCGTTCACGGGAACTGAAACTTTGAGCGCGGGTCACTACACCCTGCCACATACCCCATCTAACTTTTGCGCCGGAGCATCTACAATTATCTATGACCTTTGCCACCAAAGTTTTTCTGACCCATTTTGTTATAAATTTATTGATTGAGGAGGGGAGGCGAAAAAGTTAGAACGGGATAATGATGTTGCCTAGGTTTCATAAATATTGCTCTGACTTTCACGAATCTTATGCTATCAACATAGCTTTCTTTCTGTTATAGTTAATTCTTACTTGACTGGAGAGATGAATTAACGACGTGAAATAACTTCAAAAGATGACTTTGCAACTTGGCTAATGAACTTCTCTTGCTCACATTTTCAGTGCTGCATTTTTCTTCGATGTGTTCTCACGATACATTAATTATTTATGAAAATGAAAACGTAACTCCAAAATATACGTCAATAAACTGGCAGACTGTCACTCCGCGTATCGCAAAGTCAAACATCAGAACCTCCTTCAGCGCCCGCAAGATCCGACTTCTATGTTGCACGATTTCATTCGGGAACCAGAGCAGCAGCGTAGAGCCTCGTCACGACGAGCTCCAGCTAGACAAGTTAGCTCATAAGAAGACTCTTCCGTCACTGAAACAGAAGCTGCCTGGACTACGGAGAAGCTTTTGCATCAGAGCTTCGAAAAAATTCTCTGCCATCACTGCAACCAAAGCCGGCTCAGTCGTCGCGCTTCTTCGAGAGAGGGAATTCACGAAAAGGACTCTAGAGACCCAGTTTGTCTCCTGGCGAGAGGCAATTTGAATTTTTATGCAATTCAATTAGCAAGGCCGCTCGTTTGTAAGACACGGCGCCTCTGATGGGAACTGTGCCGCCCCTTCCGTGTCTGTAGATCTACTCCTCCCCGTCCTTTATCTTCCCCTCCCCCTTATCTATCTTCCCCTCCCCATTTTCTGTCTTTCCCTCCCCATTCCCTATGCTCTGCGTTGCCCAACTGTCCTGGCGTAAATGTTACGTACGCATTCTCGCCCTCCTTCCCTTGTTTTTTTACTGTTCATTTCGATACTTTCTGACGCTCGTCTTCTTACTGTATTCAATTGAACTGACTCTTGGATTTAAATTTAAAGTCCAACTTCCCTCTACAATAACTACACCCCCATATCGCACCCATTTCACACTCCCTAGAGTGTTTTACCGTCACTAAATCTTTTCGTCGCGTTGTTTCTGTGAACTGGAATAATTAAAAAGTAATTTTCTCATATAATTTCCTCACATAATTTACACTTCCTCCACCGCTCAGGTAGAACTGAGCTCGACACAGCGTCCGGTGCGACTGAACATGCCACATGCCACAGTGTCGACCTGAGCTCTCACGTCTACAGGTTAGTACAGGCAGTCCCCGACGTGCGATGTGCCTATTTCCAGCACCACTTGGTATGAGGCCAAAATATTGAGTTTCGAATGTTCGAAATATGAACTCTTACTCCTGCAGCACAAATTTCGGATAGCTGGAGCTGAGCACTTCGAATACATATGAAAGGGTGCTTAAAATATATACTTCGTATATCACTGATCACTTGCAATCCTCCCTTAGCCATATACATACAGTGGGTCAAATAAGTATTCGTAACGTCATGAA